>JAUELF010238196.1:0-12842 GCA_031471495.1 Clinocardium nuttallii
TAAGGCTTATCGTTGTCGACACTTTACGCAGGATTTCTAAGGCTTATCGTTGTCAACACTTTACGCAGGTTTTCTAAGGCTTATCGTTGTCGACACTTTACGCAGGATTTCTACGGCTTATCGTTGTCGACACTTTACGCAGGTTTTCTAAGGATTATCGTTGTTGACACTTTACGCAGGTTTTCTAAGGCTTATCGTTGTTGACCCTTTACGCAGGTTTTCTCGCACAATTAAATATATTAAGTTTCAAGTTTATTCAAATTTCACCAGTTGGTCATATACCAATGTTGTAAGTAAAGCATATAGTGAAACATATGCGTATATGTACATTTTCATTTTAAACCACAGTGATATGATTATTCCATACTATACTTCGTAGTTTACTATGTAGCTCAATATCGACGCGGGCTTCCAGGGGTTAGAATCCAAGCTCGGCAACCATTTTTCCGACGTTTGACAAAAGTCACTGTGACAAGCGTGTATAACAGTCAGTTGCTTGGAATGTATGGGGAGGATCGTTTTAAGTTTTGAAATACAACATAAATAAATAGGAGAAACATCCCCTGAAACTTGTTTCTGAGCGTTGATGAATCGAGTCGTCATAACAATAAACCTAACAATTAAACAAGTAGCCTAGTGAACTCCGTAAACCAACTTATAAAAAGAGCGTAGCCTAGGAAGTTGGGGAACAGTTATTAAATACAAATTATATGTGTCTAAAAGTTTGTATTAACTGTAGAAAATATTTTGTATCGTGTTGTCCCACGCGGCGTCAATGAGCCGTCTCTCGAGAAAACCAACAACCTCTGCGTAAAGTATCGACCTGGAACAGCCTAAGCATTCCGCGCAGGCTTACCCGAACAGACAATTTGCGCCTCCTGTGGATTGTCTGATTGAGAAAGCATTACTCTATACCTCTATCCCCATGAAACGGATCAGTCCGTGCGTACTTTGAAGGCTGATCTTGGTCGATACATTACGCAGAGGCCATTATGTTTGTTTTCTCACGGAACGGCCAATATACAATCGCATTTTTCCTAATTTCTTTTCTTATTTCAAATTCCACTGTTCAAAACTTGGATTAATTGCTTTGGGTTTAACATTGTTTTTTTAGTTACATGTATATCATGGGTGCTAGTTAAACGAACTGTGGAGGCTGATCTTTGTCGATACATTACGTAGAATCCATAATATTGGTTTTCTCATGGAACGGCTCATTTTTGTGACGTTTCTTGCAACCTTCTACTCGTATGACTAACTGGCGAATAGTTCAGAATCAGATCAGACTGCTATATACATGAGTGGCGCTCTACGTAAGGCGTTTGCGCCCAGTACTGGCGAATAGTTCAGAATCAGATCAGACTTCTATATAAATGAATGGCGCTCTACGTAAGGCGTTTGCGCACAGTTAAGAACCCGATCAGCCAGCACATTCGCGCATGAATGCTAAACCAACATTTAATATTGTTAAAAACGTGTTTTTGAAACAGTATGCTACAATGTAAGTTTCCATTTATATTGGTCAATTTAACCTAACACTCGACAGTCAGTCATAATTCTAACCACGTACACTTTGAGCGCCAAGGAGGGCAGCCATTACATGTACTACCAGTATTAAAGAATTTGTTTTGACCCAGCCGGGGAATTGATCGAACGACCTCCCGCAAACAAGGCCGCAACTCTACCATATGATATGTCTCCGTTATCATATGACTTGTTCCAGGAGAGAAAAACAAAATTGTGGATTCTGCGTAAAGTTTCGACCCGGATCAACATAAGCATGCCAAGCCGGATATCCGGGACAGACATCTTTCGCCGCCTGTGTCTGTGGAATGTCTGTCCGTATTAGCCTGCACAGGATGATCTGGATCGATACATTTCGCAGAGACCAAACCGTTGGTCTTCTCGTGGAACGGCTCAGTCATTATATCATGCCCATGATTTCAGACTGGTCACGTTGATATTGATAGGTAACTGATTTTATAAGAAAGTATTACTTAAGTTACAGGGTAAAATACAGTTAGATCATCTACGATGGTACAAAACATCGAGAAAAACATGTCAAGTCGAAATCACTTTAAACATGAATAAATTATTGTGACAAAATCGTTTAGTATTTAAATTAAGAGAGTGAAGAGAATCACGCTTAAGTCTTTTTTATGAAGCGGAAGCAAACGTATGAAAACGCTTTGACGTCATAACGTAAGTCACTTTAGCGCCACAACCTGTAAACTTCATGTAGAAATATAGTAGAAATATAGTTAACGTTAAGCACATTTTTATAAATACGCCTTATAAATAGAGAATATTATGTCCCTGACGTGAGATATCAACTTTATCTGACGAGGTTGGGAGAATTGATAGTTGGCGAGACAATTATCCTTTCTCACATCCGAGTCAGATAAAGTTTATGTCGAAAGTCAGGGACGTAATATTCTATTTATCTTGCATGTCAATTTGTGTTTTCAGGTAAATATACACTCATTCTACCTAGTTCTAAGAAATAACATACACAATTACACATAGCCCATTCATAAATGACGTCACGCGCGTGCATACATACGTACCGAATTACATTGTGTACACACGTTATACGGAAGCTAAAGAGTTCCGGCTAAAACAGAAACTCCACGGGAGTCGAAACGTGGCTGTCCGGTTTAGCCTGCGCTGCATGCTTATGCTGATCCGATTTGATACTTTTCGCAGTCAACTAATTTGGTTTTCTGGTAGAACGGCTCATTTTTGTTTCAGAAAATTAGTTCCAGCGATTACGTCATTTCTAAAAATAAATATACTGATAAACGTAAAAGTTTATCATACCAGTAGACATGTAAACAAACAGTTTATCATACCAGTGTTGTATATCTCATAACCTGCTCATTGCAATATAAATCACTTTATGTGACAAAAATAGTATTAGTCCCAGTTATAAACTCGTTAATAAAAGTGATAATAGATAAAGACCTATGCAATATCCTCTATATAACAGTAAACAATTATAATAACAAAACTGTAACAGAAATGTTCTTACCATTTTGGAGGATTGTTTTGTGTGTGGCGTTCAATGTAAAAATAAATTAATATTATTATTTATTATGTACCGGTACTTGCACAGTTTCCGGCGAAAATACATGCATATTGTAATGCGCAAGTCAAACCTAACTGATTAAAATTCCTAATTTGACTAATACTTATTTGTAAAATACGGTACCAAATACTGTCATGTGACGCCAAACAGTGCATGGACTACTTTCAGCGAGGGTGCCGTTGGTATCTTTACGAAGTAGTACAATAGCTACAACAAGTACCTTTTGGTATATTCGTTATTTACTAAATTAAAAACATTAAAAATGACTTAAAATAAAACAAAAAAACACAAAAAAACTATGAAACTAATTTTTCCACTTGTTCTAATTGTTATTTCTTTTATAAAAAAATATTTTTTCATTGATAACTCCACTATATTACTATCCTTAAGGATACACTATAGGGGGCGTAAACTGATCAATAAACACAAACACCTGTGCATTGATAACAGAACATTAAACATTTGCCCTTGAAGTCTCCTTTTGAATACAATTATGAAAACAAAAAGTCATTCACTTATGAATCTATGAATCCAACGCTTCACCTAAATCAACATATAAAACATAAAAACGACCACCCGGTTTGCAAATATATTTCTGTTTCATACTTTGTTAAGTGAATGAATACATTATTAGTTACATAATAACCATGTCGAAATCCCGCTTGACTTTCATCATAAGTAATTTAAATTAAATGTATCTGCCCAATTACAAGTAGTCGTAGATGTATATTTTGATAGAACCGTGTCTTCGTTTGTTTTATGGATCCCACTAAGGCGAATTAATCAGACCAAAATCGACAAGCATGGCTCTAATTCGTTTTATTTCAGTTGTCAATTATATCATTGAAAGGTGAGCCGTCTCGCGAAAAAATCAACATTGTGGTATCTGCGTAAAGTATCGAACCAGATCACCCTAAACATGCCGCGCAGGCTAATCCTGACATACACTTTGCGCCTCTTGTGGATTTCCTGTTTCAGGAATCATTCATCTATCCGGAAGGGTCTGCGCGGACAGCCATACTGTTGGTTTTCTCGCGAAACGGCTCAGATGTATTCTTGCATGACAAATGACATGACACGTCATACTTCAAACAAATCAGTGATGCGCGGATTTGATCAGTATGACATGTTTGCATTCTACTGATTGATATATATTGTAATTTTACCTATATCTGTGTCTGTCATAACAATTCATATTGTCACTAATGTATATTCACGCACGCAACCCTCAGACTATTCATGCTAGGATATTCAGTATCGGATAGGTTTTCATGTACACTATTGGGGTGGAAGGCGATGCAAGCTAAATTATTATTGTTTTCACCCCACCCCCTTATTTTCAGCATGCAGCAGTGCGAGTGTGAGTGTTATGGAGGGCCAATCTTCCTGGTTTATTCTTTTTTTTTTCGACCCGTAAATTGTTAAATGGTCAAATTGATTAAAACATGTATGCTAATGGATTTTTCGGGGTTTTTTCATTATAACTATATATATATATACATCTATTATATGTTAATGACTCTGTACTGTAAAATCACCCTTGAACAGAGTGTTCTGGCTGATGTGACCAAGCTTCCGGAATAACCGTTTCAACAGATTGCACCAAGGCCTGAAAAGCACGAAGAGTACAAAATTCAGCAGCTAAACTATCTCTTCAGACTTCTTACTTGGATACGTTATTGTACATTTGATTTCTGATTGAACATGATAATGACAATGAAAAATATTTATTGAAAGTAATTGGGCCACCGGCCCATAGAACAAAGCATTATATTTAACAAAAAGTATAGAGCTGAGAATTATTTCCTTTTATCATATTTTCATTTTCATATCAATCAAATATGAAAGTTTATTTTTATTATATCAGGAGTGTTGTCGTTTAGAAGCAACGTAAACAAATCATCCATGTTGGTGTCGCCTACATACCAATCGAATATAAAAAAACAGTTTTTAATTGATCGAACATTTGGTAGTGAAATAACACATGAAATTCTCATTCACCTATGTTTTTCCTTAACTTTTGAAAACAAAACATGCATATTCTTAGTTCACCATCAATATTATAGTGACGACCAGTCTCTATGCAAAATGTGTGGTTAGAGCAACTGAACTTAGCAAGAGCTACTCTATATTTAAATTGCATGTCAATTAACAGATATTTTTCAGTATTTAGTAGAAATTTATAGTGTTTGCAATGATGGCAACGACTAGATGCGTTGATTCGTACATTCCAGTTATGTTTGAAACAGTCTACCAAGCGCTGTTTGAAACATTTAAAAAAAATGATTGGCACTCCCAAAGTCCTTCGCAATACACACATATCCAAAACCGTAGAGAAAATAGAGAATAGAGAATATTAATTTGTATCGCGTCTCGGGAAGGTGACTCCCCGTCATGGTATACATTAAGGATACGTTACCGTTAAGCACCACGTTTAGTTTTGTTTGTGTCAGTCAATGCACTGGATCTATAACACATATCGACAGACAGAGAGACCCCTGATGAATACTATGCGATTTGCCAGACTATTAATTAATTGATTGATTCGTGTTTTACGCCGCTTTTAACAATGTTTCATTTATATCATGGCGTTTCCTAGTAAGTCACCAGTTCTACTGGTCCATTTATCCTGATTCCAGCCGGTCAGTCCGCAACCATGAGCGCATAGGAGGGGTCTCATTACTACCAGTTTTGAATTATTTGGTATGCTCCGTCCGTAGGTCGAACCCGCAACCTCCTAGAAATGAGGCGGACGCTGTACCACTACATCACCGAGGCGGTTTGTACTGACTAACTCGAGTCATTGCTGTACCTAGATGCATGCAGACCCGAAATTCACCAGGCGCGGTTCATTTTTGTTAATTTTCGTCTTTAAAACCAATGGGATGTGCGTTTTGGCTTTACTAGAACTACAACATATATATACTTAAACAGATGAGGACGGAAATGATATTGTAAATAGCCAATGCAACATGTTAAATTTAAAGTAAATTTCGTTACACATTTTTAAGATATTGAGTATTAGAAATATGACTTACGTATATAAACAACTCCATCACTCCTCACCTCTATTTTGATTTCACTCATCAAATAAGAGACATAATTAATTAGGTATTTCATCGGATCACTGAATGATTGTATGTTGTCGAGCAATACATTTCCATAGTCTTCCATTGCTTTCCTTGCGATATCTTTCAAAACGGAGACCTTGACGAATAGTTGAATATAGTCATACAATAATATATGTATCATACAAAGAAGAAACAAGATGTTGGTGTGAAATGTTCACCGCTTTAAGTCTTTCGGGACCATTGGCATAATTGCGTTTTTGTTAACAAATACTGGTTCAGATGAGTCAGCTCGTGACGAGCTCGTGACGAGCTGTCTCACCTGAAATCTGCATTTATGCTGTTTCAGATTCGAATATTCTAAAACTATTATAACATTAAAAGATAGAGTCGCTCGAATTTGAACATGGACGAGGTTACTTAATTAAGGGGATTCCACGTTTCAAGTGATACTGCAACGAGATAAACAATATGACCATATGATATAGTCGTACTGACTCTTCGTCTCTTGACCACAATTAGTGGCTTTCTTTAGATCGGCCCCGTAACTCGAACTCCAAGAAACTGTTAAATATTTACTTACGTGGTAATTTCTTGACTTGTAAATATGCAAAAATCGAGAAATACTAGTGATTTCCATATTGCATACCAGTGCTTATTAGAGGATTTGATATGTATGTACGTTTATAATGAATTATGTATGATAGCTGAGAGCAGATATATGTGAATACTATTATGTAAATGTGTTAATTGAGTGACATGTAGGCGCAATGTGGCCGGGTGTTGTGGAAGTTTATTATTGAATAATTTCACTTTGATTATATTTTCGTTTATTCGTTAGTAGACTCAATTGTTGTTTTATTTCGTTGAATCAGAGTTCGTCTAGCTGGGACAAAAACGGTTTTTGCGCAAGATCGTATATTGATTTGACGTTACAACCCTGCCTATTTATATCGACATATTTATAATTATGTACCTATAATTTCTGATGGCTATGGTGGACTTCTGTAAGGACCTCTTCCAGTACTGGTTAGGTACAGGTGGTGGTTGCACATATTTAGGTAGATCTATATTGGTCACAGATGTGTTGTAGTTGTTTGATCTATACCGTTGGTTTAACTATTTCAAAAACATGATATCACCAAGGGTTTGAAATCAAATTATAATTACCATATCTGGGAGTGACTTGAACGCCTGGAGAAGGTCATCAATTATATTCCAGAATGAGATTTTTCCGTTCATTAATTCAGAAATGTAATCAATAACAGGTTTGATTGCCGTAGCCACATGGCGTATACCGTCTTTCAGGAGTCTTACCATTGCATCGTTCGACCTAAGATCAAATTCCTGTTTGAACAATCAAACAAGCACAATACAAAGATGGGCGGGTAGTGATCTTTGACGACCGAGTGAATATAAAAGCCTCGTATATTGATATGGGGGCTTATTACTTGTGCATTCTGTGAACTGTCACATTTTTGGTTTCATATGCACACATTCACCAGAAAGTTGTCACTGCCAGCTTTATGTTGAATAGGCACACGTGCATAGTTTGAAATAAACTAGAGATATAGCCACACTAGATGTACGCCAATTTAACTATAATCGACATCAATCCGCTGATGCATTTAGACCTCGACTCGCCAGATTCGGTTAAAATTGAATTTAAGTATATTCATATGTTGTTACAACAATGTCCTAACTGAAAGAAGATGCAATGTTTGTTCGAAAATGTGAAGTCGCCTCTCATATAATTCGCCCGCAGTTGTATCAAACTAGTAAGAAAGTGTATTTTAATTCAAAAAATGGGTTTTTGATCAGACAATTGGGTATTTCTATCAATTTGATGAACTGTGCATGAACACTAAGATATTACAGAGAACCGTTGTATCAATAATGCTTTCTGCATTTGAATGATGAATATCTATGAAATCGGCTTGATACAAACAATGCTAGAAGACAACATTTCTTGAAACAAATATTTAACACACGAAGTTTTACAATTTTACAAAACTGGAATGTAGAATAAAAGTAAAACATGTTAATTACCCAACATATAGGTTAACATAGAAGTTAATTTCTGATCAGTTCACAATATAATTGAGCCGTCCCACGAGAAAAACAATAGTGTGGTCTGTGCGTAAAGGCTTGCTTAGGCTTATCCGCGTCGATACTTTACGCAGATACCACAATGTTAGTTATCTTTCGGGACGGCTCAATTATAAGGACAATGACCGAGGATATTACCTGTGGGTTCAGGTTGTATCGCCCATCCGCTTTGTAACATACACGGGCAATGGAAACATGAACGTTCAGCCCAAAAAGATTAGCGCGGGCGAATACTTCGTTGTGTAAATTTGCTTGAAAATGACCACTCAGCAGAGCTGAAATAGCATTGAATTAGAACACATGGATGAGATGATGCCACAGTTTATTTAATTCTATTTAAGTAACTATACCTTCAATTATAGAGAATTGCCATGTCTTGCTTGGATAGTTTTAAAGTCATATGCTGCATACTTGTTTGTATGTGGGAAAGAGTTAAGTTACCGCATACCTGTAATCGTTGAACTACCACAGCGTCGTACTAAAGGGGCAATTAACTTGACCAATGAGTACGACTGTGATAATAAACGCATTCACGGAGACACAGATGTCACGTTCAAACGAATTGCTGTTACTTGAGTTATACAACGGAAACCTTCGTATGAAATGGTTTCTAAATAATGGTCACAAAAGCTTGAATTTGACTGTTGTACACCAACACTTACATGTACATGTATATGAAACAATGCATTTCTATTGCAAATACTTATTAACTGGACACTTAGTGGACACTTTAGTCAAATTTAGTTTTATTTGTTTATGTCCACTTGGTGTTTATGCGCAACGCATTAATGTCTAGAAATGTGATTCATTTTACAATTTCAAAGCGTTTTACAATTCTGAATGAATTAGAAGATATAATAATCTTTTAACTGGTTAATATTAAAATGTATCCTACCATTGTTTAGTAAAACAGTCAGATGACTTTCCCTGCACATTTCTATATATAATGAATATGTTGATAAAGTCGACGGCTATAAATAAAATAACTTACATATCTTAAGATCAAAGTTGTTACGTATAATGACGCCGATCGCTGCGCCAAATCGTGTTGATCCAAACGTTTTCACCCATTCTACACCAGGGAAATCTAAGGACCATTCAAATGCAGTGTCTAATATACCTCCTTTGTTTCTTGAATGTACCAGTTCCCGAGTCACGGTTCCTTCAGACCTTGTGATACGATAATAGGTAACAAGACGATTACGGTATATTCCATTAATGGAGTTTTACGTCACTTTCAACATTATTTCAAACATATAACGGAGTTCCCTGGGTAAATTACCAGTTCTGCTGTTATTCGTATCCTGACACAATCTTATTAATAGCAATGCATTTCCCACAAGCCTGGGCCACTACTACCATGTTTGAAGTATCTGGGATGACACGACCCGGGATGTATCTCTAGTCTCACGCCCTCGATGCAGATACAGTAACTGCTCTATAATTACTTTCATTTATCTATAGTTAACGCTTATCACCGCTATTTCAGTCGTATGACAGTGTTCATATCTCAAACCTATACGGTTCATGTACTCCAATTCTTCTAATGTGACCTTGTTATTTCGCAATGGCAACTTCCAACCCATCGGTTTGGGAAACAATTAATTGATTGTTTTGAAATTTTAAGCCGATTTCAATAATTGTTCAGCCATATCACGGCGGCCAGTTAAGATACCAACGAGTACCATAGCTTTCGCAAACAACAGTACTACACGCAACCGTCTTCCCAAAACAACTAGGTTCTTTTTCCAAAAACATCTTATCCCATTGATTTATGGATGACGGTTGACGCATTTGTCAATCGTCGAAAAGAATGTTGGCCGAACTTCGGTATGAACTCGCAACCAATTGATATAAAGCCCGGATCGCAACCGAATAAGTTAAAGGTGCTCCGCAAGAATAAGGTGCATTGGAAACAAGATTAAGTTGCTTGTTTGTATGCAATCTCAACTTTCAACACTTATATTTGGTGGGACGGATGCTCAATGAATCACATGAGACAAGCGGACAGACGAAGAAGAAGTGATCTGTATATATGTCCATGCAATGGTCAAATGATCCAAAAGAAACCTCGAATAAAACATAATATAACAAGGAATCGGTGGAACCGAATGATGCTCCCCCATAAGGATTTTGTCAAGTGATAATAGCTATTGTCTGATAAAACTACCTTGAACTAGTGATTATACCTGCAAATTAGTAGCATAAATTGTTACAGACATATTATTTGATTTATATATTGTATGTATGTACTTCCTCTCTTAAATATCTATCTACATTACAAGTTTAATCGAAATTTCTTTCGTACTTTTGGTCCTGCAATTGAAATATAAAGTCTAACAAGGGAGATAACTTGAAAATGGTTCACTATAAAGTTATGGTTCTTGTATTATGCACTCTCATTTATTGATGTGTATGTATATTTCAAATTTCATTGAAATATATGCAGTACTTTTAGATTTTTGCTCAATGCAAATAAGGTGTGACGGACACATGGACATCCGTTTTATTATTTAGTATATAATTATGATTCTTGTGTAATGCACTTCCCCTCTTAAATATAAATCTACTTTTCAAGTTGTATCGAAATTTCTTTTGTACTTTTGGAGCTATGGTCCTAAATGGATATTTAAAGTCTAACATGGGAGATAACTTGAATATTATTCACAATAAGTTATGGTTCTTGTGTAACGCACTTCCTCTCTTTAGTATCTGTATAGATGTTAAGTTTCATCAAAATATCTTAAGTACTTTTCGAGTTATCGTCCTGGCATTGAAATATTAAGTATAACAAGGGATATAACTTGAAAATTATTCAATATAAAGTCTTGTATTATGCACTCTTTCTTAATGATATGTATGTATATTTCAAGTTTCATTGAAATATATTCAGTACTTTTAGATATATCCGCAATGCAAATAAAGTGTGATGGACGGACATCTGGACGGACGGGCGGACGGACAAAGCGACAACTATTTGTTCTCCCAAACTAGTTTGGGGAGCATATAAATATATTACAAGAGTGTCCATTTCTAAAGCCGTACTGCAATAATTAAGACGACAACAATGAAGGCTATAAATACATAGGTCGTGTGTGTAAATCCCAGTTCAGCCGCCGAGCTATTATTGAAAACAATACATTGATGAAAACTGCATTCCAATAAATCCCAATAGAACCAACACTTACGATCCTATTTAACGCTTTATATTGGACGTTGAAAAACATACAAGTAAGCTGTATTTACCTGTCATAATCCGTGCGATAAACCCTTTCGGCATCAGTGATAATATTGAGATTTCTGCAAACAAAAAGAGTTAAATTAGCCGAAAACTAATGTAAAATAAGCTGGCATATATTTTTTATTAAACATTCACCTAAATGCCATTGTGTCATACGGCTATTAAATCACCAATAACTTACTTTGCTTACTAATGTTTCCTTGGTTCAAATTATTCGATATTGAAATATCCTTTTAAAAGTATGAATGGTGGATTAATATGGATTGAACATGTGTCAATCAGAGAAGGTAACTTTGTGCATGGGACAAATGTTGTGTTGAATACTTGTCTGAGACAACCAGGAAAATACGGTTAAATAAACTGATCTCCGTGATAGAACAGTATAAGATTGAAAAATGAAAAATGAAATGACGATATCTGCATGCACCGAACAGCCTTTTACCCAATAAATCAATCAATCAATCAACCAAGTAACAAGAATATATTTGTAAAACAAAAGGACCATGCTGGTCCTCTATCGCTCAACTGATTTAACATAACTAATAACGGTTTTCAATGTTCTTACTCTTAGCATACACGGAAAACGAGCAACGCTCCCGGTGGCCATGTTATTCAACAATCTGAATTATTTCAACACTCTTGCTATAGGATCACCCAATGAAAACTTGTGCCAAACAATTTTAAATTCAGGCCTTTGCTTGAGTTTTTACTATATATGCATAAAAAAGCAAAACTTATGCGTAATTATTTGCCACACTGTCCCCTGCTGTGATTATCAATACAAGTTAAAAATACAAAGATAAAATATGTTTGTAAAATTTAAAGTAGATCTAACAAGTCCAACACACAATAAATTAGGAAACAAAAAACACTATATGTATCCAAATTCCCTTTTAGACATAAAATTACTTATCCATAATAATAATATTATTATTAATATTAATATATATTTATTTGTGCAACATTTTAAATCGTTCTAACAAACAAGCTCGACCACCCTAGCAGTCATGTTTATCAACGGATCCGAACAAGCTCGGTAGTTAGTCCCTCAGGTAACATTTCTGCGAAATCATTTTTAAAAACCGGGTCAGTTTTTTTAGGAAAGAAGATTTTTAAAGTCTTTACAAAACACATATAAGGAAAATAAGATCCGCCCCTGTTTGCCATGTTGTTCAATGAATCAGAGCCCGGCCGGGTAGCTCAGTTGGTAGCGCATCTGACTCGTGATCTGGAGGTCACGGGTTCGATACCCGGTTGATGCGAACATTCTTTCGGGCGATTTTTCCCATTGCCTCTCACCTCTGATTTATGTGAGAAAGTAGTCAGTGGCTTCGAA
>JAUELF010238207.1:0-12841 GCA_031471495.1 Clinocardium nuttallii
TAACAAAGACACTGTTATAACAACAAATCGTATAACGAGTTATGATACCTACACCTTAGTTTTAACAAAGACACTGTTATAACAACAAATCGTATAACGAGTTATGATACCTACACCTTAGTTTTAACAAAGACACTGTCATAACAACAAATCGTATAACCAGCTATGATACCTACACCTTAGTTTTAGCAAAGACACTGTTATAACAACAAATCGTATAACCAGCTATGATACCTACACCTTAGTTTTAACAAAGACACTGTTATAACAACAAATCGTATAACGAGACATTCTTCACATACAGATGCATTTCGTCGCATCTGAACTGACGACGTTTGAAGACATTCTGATTCATAACGAGCAATTTCTCCTTTTGACATGATGTTTTCAACTCTATTCAATAATTATACTTTTATTTAGAGTGCTTTTCCGTTTTTGCCTTGATGATTTCAAACCCGTCCGCTGCAGAATTATTGTATGTGGGAAAGGGTTCAACATTGCTCTCTTGTAATGAGCCAAGGAACACTAGAATCGACATTCAGATGACATGCATTCAGATATGAGCTGTTCCACAAGAAACCAACATTAAAGACTCTGCGTAATGTATCGACCCATATTGGCCTGTACATTCCGCGCCGGCTAGTCCGAGCCGACGCATGTCGTCTCTTGTGGATACAGGAATTTGAAACAGAAAATCCCTAGGAGGTGAAAATAGTTTGACCTGTTTAGCCCACCCGGCATGTTTAGGCTGATCCGGACAATACTTTAGGCAGAGAAGGTGTTCTCATAATTCGGCACATATCATGTATTAAGATCAATATTAAAGTGCACGGTTTGCACGTGATCTATCTTCGTAGACCCATAATCTGTTTTCCGCTTTTTTTTCAATTTAGCTTTAATTGGACACAGCGACCGGTTCCGTTGACCTAGTGATTAAGTCATCCGCTACAAAGTCGTCTGCTGCAGACTTATTGTATGTGGGAAAAGATTCATATATATCGTATTTTGCAGGGATGTAATCAAGCTTTCAAGGACTGGTTGAATACGTTTCTGACACCGATGATAGCCATTGAGGTCATTCTACTACTGCCAGAGGTAATGTACATTGACAGTGTCACGAGACGTGCTGGGCGAAAACCAACTATATATAGGGCGTTTCAAACGAGTGTAGATTCAGATTAAATTACGCATCTGCGAAGGTTGATCTGGCTCTACATTGAAGGGAAATGTGTTACTGTAGGTTTCAAAAAACTAAAAATCGTATAGATACGGACACTGGTCGTTCAAAATAGGCTAAAGTCGGTTTTCCTGGAGCATACTTGATGTATGGGTCATGACAAAATAGGCCGGCCTATTTGCTATGTATCATATTTTGTTTTATTGGGGTTTTACACCGTTTTTAACACTATTAGAGTTATATCGCAGTTTAGAGTTCATGTATCCATGATCCCTGTGTTAACACACCAGTTCTATAGGACAGGACATATGTCATACCAAAGGGCACTCACTCCATGATCCCTGTGTTAACAAACCAGTACTATAGGACAGGACATATGCCATACACAAGGGCACCCACTCCATGATCCCTGTGTTAACAAACCAGTACTATAGGACAGGACATATGCCATACCAAAGGGCACTCCATCATGACCGCAGCTCCGCGAAATTACTATTCAAAGAAAGCTTAATTAAAACAAGAACTCACCTCTTTACATTCTGATCAAAGGCTTGCCTAGTGTGTAACCTAGTCGGTCCAGTAGTCTGAATGCTTCATAAAAATGTTATTCAACTAGAAGTGTAACCTAATTATTGTCTGTCAGAGATACCTAAAGTGAACAACATTGTGACAAAAGGAGAAATTGCACTTTTTGTGCAATTTCTTCTTTTGTCACCATGTTTTCCAAAAATTGTATACCTTAGATGTTGCCGAACCATTCCCCAAAACAAATCTGCAGCATATTGAACACATTTAGGCAAATATATGGAATAATTATTTCATCACGTTAAAAATATTGTTGCAAACGTCGTCTTCTGAAAGAGGCATCAGAAGGCGTATGAATGTGGGAAAGGATTAACTATCCGTCCATGTCAGTTATTTTACGGATTTTTCATCAACTTAGCGACTTGTTGTAATGGATATATTTTACTGAAATCATGTTGAAAACGGCTTAAACAACCAATAGCAGTCTTGTCAGTAAGAAGGAAACATTACAGCATATGAAGGGAACATTACAGCATATGAAGGGAACATTACAGCATATGAAGGGAACATTACAGCATATGAAGGGAACATTGCAGCATATGCGAACAATGTACAGAGCTCTAGATAACGGGCTTTATTGTTGGCGTTATTAAATCCATAGTTAACATTTTAAATCTTACGCAATGGTTCTCAGAAGAACCGTCTCGAAGATATCGTACGGAGAATGTCTTCCCCCATATCTAGCCCACTGGGCGAAGTCACAGAAGAACCCGTCTATCCCTACATTTAGAGAGGAGATGTTGGCACGTGACACATAATCCGAAATAAGGAGTTTGCGAATAGGACACACGAAATATTACATAATCTAAACTTAGTTGTGTCTAGTCTGGTGACTAAATTGGTCGTATCCCCCATAGATATATACAGCTATATATCGCCCTTTATATTAATTATTATATTAATTATTATATTAATTATTATTAGTAATTATGCAATTGATTTTCGTTAACTCTACAGCGGACTAATACAGCTTGATGCTTCGAATTAATATATGAAGTATGAAGCCAATTACTGTCGAAGTTGGAAAGATTGAAATTCTTAGTGCTCTTGCGAGGGCTACCAAGAGAGTTATGTCTAATTTGTTCATCTACATAATGTTAAAATATTCAATCAAACCAAAAAAACTTTCAAATTCCGTCTATTTTCAGATTCTGATTATTGTGTTTGCTTTTATTATGTGCCGAGCTGTCGGCAAGGAGGAAAGAGTTGTGTAACCAGACAATAATCGACTAACGACAACTTGAACTGTGCATAAACTGTCTATAAACGGTATATAAACGGTCCATAAACTGTCCATAAACTGTCCATAAACTGTGTGCTGACAATAGGACACTTGTTGGGTACCTGTTTTTTTTTGTGACCCCACCCACCCACCCTATAAGACACTTTGATAAGTGTTCTTTTTATATAATGTTCTAATGGTATCTAATTTACATATTAATGCTATTCATTCCGTTAAAGGGGGGTTATTTACGGAATGAACTGTGTCTTGTTGGGTATACCCAACAAGGAAACATCAAAGGAAAGTACCCAACAAATGCCCATCCGTAGGCACGTCCGCATCAACAGTCCATAAACTGTCCATAAACTGTCCATAAACTATGCATAAACTGTGCATAAACTGTGCATAGACTGTGCATAAACTGTGCATAAACTGTGCATAAACTGTCCATAAACTGTGGCATAAACTTCCATAAACTGTGCATCAACAGTCCATAAACTGTCTATAAACTGTGCATAAACTGTGCATAAACTGTGCATAAACTGCATAAACTGTGCATAGACTGTGCATAAACTGTGGCATAAACTGTGCATAAACTGTCCATAAACTGTGCATAAACTGTGCATAAACTGTGCATAAACTGTGCATAAACTGTGCATAGACTGTGCATAAACTGTGCATAAACTGTCCAAATACCAAACACGGAACGATACGAGGATGACATGACAACACATGAGCCGTACCACGAGAACACCCAAGTCACAATGTTTTCAAAAGTTGGCTACTTTAGATGCGTTAGAAAGCTTATATGCGGGAAAGGCTTAAACAGACTTAAAAATGTTTTGTAAATTGATGACAATCACAGTCAAATTGCACACTTATATATAGACTGTTCTCGTCACAGGCGATCTTCAGAAGTGTCCATGATGCTTGTTCAACGACAACTCGAGCAACCTGCTGAGACTGCGGGTCTGGCTCCGTATTGCTTGCTAATCTCCTAAGGCTTTAACCCTATCCCACATACAGTAAAACTGAAGCAGCTGGCTTTGAAATCATCTAGCAAAATCATGGAAAATATGAATAAATGAAGAGAACATAATTGAAAAAGAGTTGAAAATATTGTGGCAAAAGTTGAAATTGCTCATTTTGAACAATTTCTGCTTCTGTCACAATGTTTACAAAAGTCGTCTGCTGCAAAGGAGGCATAAAGAGCCTATATATGGAAAAGGATTTACTAGGATCACGTCTTTCATTTCATTGGAAATAAAAAATATATGATATCCAAATAGTTCGTATAGCAACTGTTATAGTGTTCATAATATTCATATAAGCACATATTTTGAAAACTAGTATTGTTTTGTTTTAAAATTCATTGATCAATTAATTTCAGAATTTTAATAAAACCGATATATATATGCTAAAGCAATAGTTTCGCATGTTTTAGAGGGATTTACCCTTTGCCACACACGGCACAATCTGCAGAAGACGCCATTGAACATATCTCGACAACACTAGCAATAAATTAACACTTACTGGGTAAAGTTGAAAACACTGTGACAGAAGGGAACATTTCTAATTATGTTTTTGTCCAAAGGTCGTCTGCTGCAGAAGCGTGGGGAAGAGTCGTAAGTAAGAAAGGGTTGATACACTGATAAGAACAACAATACAGTTCACTACCCTACCACATTAAATTATATTGATTTGTTAAATATGTCTATAACGTGCCTAAATAAGGTATGATCGCGGTAGAAATAAGGGAATTTATGCCACGTTGTGTATTATCCTTAGTATGTGTTGGCTTAAATGGGGTTTATTGTGTTCAACATTATTTCAGTTACATTACGACGTTTCCTATGTACCGGTACTGATGGTTAGTTTATCGTGACACTAGTGCAACGGTTAAATGCTACCCCGGAATCACGAGACCAAATAAAGTTATCTAACGTTACTATTACAATTTTAATAGTCTTTAGTTTGACCCGACGGGAAATCGAACCCTGGTCCCTCGCTAACAGGGGGGACGCTCAATGACCGTGGTGGTCCAGTAGTAGTTTATTGAACATTGTATATAAACTCGCACGCACGTAGATACATACGTCCATAGAAGTTTTTTGGTAAGATTTTGATGAGATTGTAGAACACATTGAATGTCATCTCAATTTTGTATGTTTTTCTCAATGACCGTGGTGGTCCAGTAGTAGTTTATTGAACATTGTATATAAACTCGCACGCACGTAGATACATACGTTCATAGAAGTTTTTTGGTAAGATTTTGATGAGATTGTAGAACACATTGAATGTCATCTCAATTTTGTATGTTTTTTCTCGTTGATAATATTTAAATGTTTAATAACCATTGCCACAGCTAATGTACATATTAATTAATTCAATAACTTGTTATTTCTGTTTGTTTTCTGACAATTACATGTTTGAGAATATTTTTGATTTATATTCTAAAAATAGCATTCATGCTGATCACATTATGAAAACGCATTTCAGTTTTAATGTTCGCGTAAACAGAGATCTTGATCTTACTCAAATCGGCATTTGAAACGACTTTGAAAACACCTGGTCCAAAACATGGTAAACCTCGTTAAATGAACTCACTGAACAAAAGTTGAAAACATTGTGACATACGGAGAAATGACTCGTTTTGAGCCATTTCTACTTTTGTCAAAAAGAAATCAAATGTCGTTTGCTTCAGAGACGTCAAAAAACGTCTGCATGTTGGAAAGGGTTAAAACACTGGCCAGGCTATAATAAGGTGTATGATCTGATTCTAAAATATTCAAGGTGAGTAATTCCAAAATACAAACTTGCTATACATGTATTATTTGACCTCAAAAACCTTATATTGTGAGTACTCGTCGAGACAATTCGTTTGAGTACCCGCAATATATGGATTGACAACAAAATCAGAAGATTAAAAAAACAGAAACTTCTCAGTTGATAACATCCTTAACCATTTCCCCCATACATACGCTTTCTAACGTCTCTGATTTAGATGACTTTTTGAAAACATTGTTGATTATCAATTTCTCCTTATGCCACAACGTTTTTAACTTTATTTTATAATTGTTTTATTCATTTATAGAGAGTTTCCATATATTGTTTTCAATGTCGTCTGCTGCTGTGTTATGTGGGAAAGGAGTTAAACAAGTGGTAAGAGAAATATTATGGAGCAAATATCAGTTGTATCTGTCTGATCTAGGCCTCTGAAAAAATGACCTATAGGTAAGCTCAGTACAATACCAAAGACGTTTCAGGTCGTTATTTCTCCAATTTAAAACACTGAATTCGCAGTTCAGTCCTCTTTTGTTCTTCTTTCTGAGCGTTAAACCAAGCCTAGGCACATTATAGGCATCCGATATCTAAATCGGTAATCACTTAAACACAATTGAAAACAAATACAACTGACCTTATAACACTGTTTTTAAAATAAAAGTAATATATGAAGAACAAGAATATCAATACAAGTATAGATTGTACTGTTACCCTAGGGGTGAGGCAAGTTTGAACTCTTCTTTTTAAAACCGAATCCTCCGCATTTTATAGATCCCATTATCCCATCCATATACTACCGCACTTTTACACACACATCAACTCTGCAGCAGACGACTTGAAATCATTACCGAACACAATTGAGCCGTCCCGCGAGAAAACCAACATGATGGCCTCTGCGTAAAGTATCGACCCGGGTCAGCCTAACCATGCCATACAGGCTGACCCGGACAGACACTTTTCGCCTCCTGTTGATTTTCTGTTTCAGGAATCATTACTCTATACATCTCTCAACTGAGACGGAATGTGTCGGCTCGGATCAGTATGCGCGGACAGCGCAGGCTGGTCTGGTCGATATATTATGCAGATGCTATACTGTTGGTTTTCTCGCGGGAAGGCTCAAGTCTACAGCAGACGACTTTGAAATCATACCCGAAAACAATTAGGAACTCCCTTTAAATGAAAGTCCAATAATTGAATAGAGTTGAAAATAGTGTGAGAAAAGGAGAAATTACTCGTTTTGGGCAATTTCTTCTTTCGTCATCATGTATCCACAAATACGGGTTGCAGATACGTCAGAAAGCGTCTTTATCAAGGAAAGGTTTAACAACTACTTAATGAAGAGTTTTCTAACCGTTTAAATAGACACGTATCTAAACACAATGCACAGATCTCTCAATCGAATAGCGCCCGGCTTGTCGTTTTGTCAGGGTTGATTTGTTTTATGTTTTACGCCGCTTTCAACAGTTATATCACGGCGTTTCCTGTGTAAGTACCAGGTCCATACCTTGTCCATTTATCCTGACACCGGCCAGTCAGTCGTAATGCTAACCGCGCAACACCGAGCGTCAAGGAAGGCAACCATAACAACACGTTTATAAAGTCTTTGGAATGACTTGGCCGGGGATCGAACCCACCAGGCGAACGCTCTACTTCTACACAACCGAGGTGTTTTGTTTTGGTCAGGGTGTACCATACATCGGTGGAGGCGACCTGTCCGACTTACAATGACTCTCTCACACCAGTATCCGACTCAATAATCTATTGATACCTGACAGCATGATCTGTGTAGACCATAGGTGGAAGAAGACAACCTATCGTAACTCCACGGAGATAATGTTGGATAGGCCGGGATGGGCGGTCATGCGCTGCTGATTGTTTTATTTGGGTTTTACGCCGTGTCAACATTAGTTCGGTTATATCACGGCGACATTTTACATATTTATAACAATCCATTATTCTATTAGGAAATGTGCCTTGCCAAAGAGCACACCATGACTGCCGTACGTGGGGATCAGTCCCTGGACATCCGGTTTCAAATCCCCGAGGCTTACCACTCTTCCACGTCGAAACAATACCTCATGCGACGGAAAAGAGGTATCACTTTATCAGTGAAAACACTCAGCCAATCAGAAATGTCTGTTACAAGTAATTCCCTAAATAGATGGAATGTCTGGACTTTAGCGCCGTTTTCAACAATAGTACGGTCATACCACGGTGACCATTTTGTCTTACGATAGGCTTCTAGTTTGTTTGTCTTACGATGGGCTTCTAGTTTGTTTGTCTTACGATGGGCTTCTAGTTTGTTTGTCTTACGATGGGCTTCTAGTTTGTTTCTCTTACGATGGGCTTCTAGTTTGTTTGTCTTACGATGGGCTTCTAGTTTGTTTGTCTTACGATGTGCTTCTAGTTTGTTTGTCTTACTATGGGCTTCTAGTCTGTTTGTCTTATGATGGGCTTCTAGTTTGTTTGTCTTACGATGGGCTTCTAGTTTGTTTGTCTTACTATGGGCTTCTAGTTTGTTTGTCTTGTTCACCTCAGCACACCAAACAACAGTCTGCCACTGTAACTTGCCACCTCTTCAATAATATCATGGTGGAAGTCGAATGACAACGCTTTAGGTACGGCGTAAAACCACGATAAATAAATCAAACAAATGTTCCTAAATCGTTATTATCTAAGTAAAGGGTGACAACGCGGAAATATCGATCGAATACCTGAGTAAAATATTTCAAAACACCTGGACTGATTCATACTAGAGATGCGTTTAAACAGCATCATTATCGAGTAGAAACATTAAGAGGGACGAATTGTTTGACTTTTTACGGACGCTTTACGGATAATAATATCAACGATAGGTGTTTATACCCATATCAAGTAAGTAACTTTGTAACGCCTTCATCTTATACAGACGCTGCTTTCTGGCACCTCTACATCAGACGTCGTTTAAAACATTCACGGTAACAAAAGGAGAAATTGCTCATACTGAGCATTTCTATCCTTTTGCCACTATGGTTTCAATTTATTTAAATAATTATACTTTTATTTATGGGGATGATCTTTATTTCCATTAGGGTGTTTACTAAATCGTCTGTTGCAGATTGGTTGACTCCATTCAAGTTGTTCCTTCATTTTACAGAAACATTTCACAATTTTGCCAATATGTTATATACGTCGTCTGTGATGTGTATAACAATGAAATACCACGTAATTAATATAGTTGATAACATCGTGGTACAGAAATAGAATCGTTTAATATAGCAGGAACGTAGACCCGACGTTAGCTACGCCTCTGCGTATGAGCAAGTTATTCATTTGTCACAATATTTCCTAGTTCGTCAAAATGTTGCATTTGTATGCGGGTAAGAGTTAATGTATTTTGCTTGGTAACTGACGCCCGTAATAGAATGTACGTTATATACAGAGATGAAAGCGTTATGGGAAAAGAAGAAACTATACGTTTTGTGAAATTCGACATTTTTCAAACCGTTTTCACTTCGTCAGCTAAGAAAGTCGTCAAATGCCGTCTGTATAGTGGAAAGGGTAAATTATATAACGATGTTCGTTTTATTCAAAACAGACGGCAATGATTATCTCAGTCATTGTTTCTAAATTGAAATCGCATTAAAGTTAAGAAACGCCAACCTTTCCCACATACAGACTCATTTCGACGCATCAGCAGCAAACGAAATTTTGAAAACATTGTGCCAAAAGGAGAAATTACTCATAATAAGAATTGTTTCCTTTTGACACACTGTTTTTCAACTTTATTCAATAATAAATATTTTGTTTATAGAGATTATCTATATTTATACTTGAACATTTTTCAAAGTCGTCTGCTGTATATACGCTGGATGTAGGAAAGCGTTAAATGCGCACCACACCAGGAACAGGATGTAGGAATGTATTTATAAACGTGTTGTCATACGTTCTCAAAAATAATAGATGCTATTTTAATCTGGGTGTACAAGTACGTCAACTATCTACTGATAAGGTTCAAGAACGGCTATAAAGGGTAATAAATAATCAATATTAAAGACTTACGCCCAATGTCCATATTTTACCCAAGTTGCGTGCTGCAGTTTTGTTATTTGGGGGAAAGGGTAAAGGTAATAAGAAAATACATTTACTGGTACTGTGAGTTTAACCCCTTCCCTCATATAGACGCATTCTGACGCCTCTGCAGCAGACGGCTTTTTGAAACCATAGTGACAAAATGAGAAATTGCACAAAACGTGCAATTTCTCTTTTTGACACAATGTTTTCCACTTTTAGTCATAGGTTATCCATTGAATTATAGAGATTTTCCATTTTTTGACAAAATATGTTTAAAGTCGTCTACTGCAGAATTGTCGTATGAGGGATAGGGTTAATGACATGTGTAATACTACTCAGTTCAAACAAGAATCTCCTGTTAGATTGAATCATTAGCTGCTCACACATGCTTCGTTGCTCGCATGCCGCGGTTCCGAATTTGCAAACTGTTGTTACAAAACGTATCCTAAACCCTTTCAAACAAACAATTAAGTCTTCAACAGACGATCTTGAAACCCGCATAGTAAAACATTGGCAAATATCTAAGAACGAAAGTAGTGAATAGAGTTGAAAACATTTTGGCCAAAGGTGAAATTGCTTATTATGAGTCATTTCTTCTTTTGTCTCAATGTTTTTTTTAAATCGTCTGCTGTGCATGCGTCAACATTCGTCTACAGGAGGGAAAGGGGGTTAAATTAATTCATAAAGGATAAACAAAATATCGTCTACAGGAGGGAAAGGGAGTTAAATTAATTCATAAAGGATAAACAAAATATCGTTTACGCTTTTTGGAAGAACTGGAAAGCACAGTGTTCTGTTTAAAACAATGCTTCAGCTATTTAAAAATTACTTCAATTACTTTAAAATATGTATGCTTACATTTTCCACATAACGTCTGAAATCTTCCAGATAAAATACTTTGAAATCGATGCCTTAATATTCCAGTTTGATTCCATCAAAAGTTTAAATTGGGAAATCTGTGTTTATTAGGTCTTCCGAAGGGAGGAAAGTCAGTTTAACACTTTATATGAATAACACTTATAACCAGAAGGAAACAAAAGGTTAACCATTTCCTTCATATAGACGTTTTCTGACGCCTGCAGCAGACAGCCTTTTGAAAATATAGTGACAAAAGAAGAAATTGCTCAAAACAAGCAATGTATTCCTTTTGTCATAATATTTCCCACTAGGTCATAGGTTATCCATTCAATTATAGAGATTTTGGTTTTTTTGACAAAACATGTTCAAAGTAGTCTGCAGCCGAATTGTGTTATGTGGGAATGGTTAAACAAATGTAAGGGTTTGTTTACCGATTTGATTATCGATCAATTGAACCAACTAGACGCCATCATTTACCAAGATAAAGATAGATAAATGATTCGTTGTCATATGAGCTCGATTCGTACTCTTGGGAATAAGGTATTTTAAAATGAGGTCCACCCATATCAACAAGCCTATCCCGTATCCGGATCTGCATGTCTTGTAAAATGGAATCCCTTTCCGAATCTGTGGGTTGGGCTTCAAAGATGATGAGATCTGTCAGTAACGTAGATGTCGTGTATACTGTACTGTACATCTGGGCAAAAGTTTAGCACCATACCTATTTTTAATTTCATCAAGTTTCTACAGATCAAAAAACAAAACTTAATTCTATTACGAAAAAGATGTATAAGCTCAGAGACATAGATAAGATTTATATGTAGGTCTCTGATAAGCTTAACCCTTTCCAACACAAAAGCTGCAGGAGACGCCCGACTTTGAAAACATATACACATAAACCTGTAATTTCCCCATAAATGAGATTTTAATTATTAAAAAGAGTTGCTCGTTTTGAGCAATTTTTTCTTTTGTCACAGTTTTTTTCAAAAGTCGTCTGCTGCAGAGCCGTCATAAAGCGTCTGTATTTCGTTAAAGGTTAATGTCTTTTAGATAGAGTGTAGTTTCATTCCAACACCAAAACAAGTATATTGATATGTTAACTTTATGTGACAATACCAGTGGCAATATCGGGTGTAAGCACCTGTAGCCCTGAATACGTCATTCACACCTACTTTCATTGAAGTTATCAACTAATGATTTCAGAGCTATGGAACGTTATTCCATTATTAAATGCAAAAAAATGGATTTCAATGTATGGGAAGAACGTATGGCAGGTTAACCAAACCGAATCCGGAGCATCCTCAAATCGATGGCATAGCGTGAAAATACCACTTCATCTTTGTCGAGCTGTATATAGACAGACAGTGAACACTCAGGCTAGCCTGTATATACCCTTCCCCTTTGTCAATGTGTATATAGACGGACAGTGAACACTCAGGCTAGCCTGTCTATACCCCTTCACCTTTACCAATGTGTATATAGACTGACAGTGAACACTCAAGCTACCCTGTCTATACCCTTCACCTTTACCAATGTGTATATAGACTGACAGTGAACACTCAAGCTAGCCTGTCTATACCCCTTTATCTTTACCAATGCGTATATAGACAGACAGTGAACACTCAGGCTAGCCTGTCTATACCCCTTCACCTTTACCAATGTGTATATAGACAGACAGTGAACACTCAGGCTAGCCTGTCTATACCACTTCACCTTTACCAATGTGTATATAGACAGACAGTGAACACTCAGGCTAGCCTGTCTATACCCCTTCACCTTTACCAATGTGTATATAGGCGGACAATGAACACTGAGGCTAGCCTGTCTATACCACTTCACATTTACCAATGTGTATATAGACAGACAGTGAACACTCAGGCTAGCCTGTCTATACCCCTTCACCTTTACCAAAGTGTATATAGACAGACAGTGAACACTCAGGCTAGCCTATCTATACCCCTTCACCTTTACCAATGTGTATATAGACGGACAGTGAACACTCAGGCTAGCCTGTATATACACCTTTACCTTTGTCTAGATGTATATAGACTGACAGTGAACACTCAGGCTAGCCTATCTATACCCCTTCACCTTTACCAATGTGTATATAGACAGACAGTGAACACTCAGGCTAGCCTGTCTATACCCCTTCACCTTTACCA
>JAUELF010238218.1:0-12841 GCA_031471495.1 Clinocardium nuttallii
AAATACATCATTTTGTGGGGTTAAAGTTTTAGGGCAAGTTCGCAGTTTCATTAGTTTCATATAAGCAGCATATAGTCGAGCGCGCTGTCCTCCGACAGCTCTTGTTATATATATATCTTGTATATGTGTATGATATTATGAAATATATATGTTTTGGTGACTTATAGGCCCAACCTATTTACGAAAAAAACGTAAGCAGATTGTTAACAAAAATTAAAGCCTATATCTTGACCGTAATCAATTGACTAGACGATATTAATATTAATGTCATGTTTTTGCATGATCACAACATGTTTTGAATTATTATTCCTGTCGTCTTTTATTACGAACAGAAAATAATGAAGTGAAAACTTTCATAAAAAGTGTCTTGTCATTTTACGTTTCATGAGTGGGATGTATATTAAATGCAGTCTAAAACCATTAATTATTCATAATTTTCTACAAAATTAGTAATTTAAAATGTTTGAAATATGTTATTTCATTAACAAACGTTATTTGTCATTTTTACATAAAGCAATTTAAGATATTTGTCTTTTAATATTACATTTGGCGTTGAAATTTTAAATTTTTACCATTGGGAAGTATATAGCGAATAATTATATCGTTATAAAATAGCCACTACATGGTAAATCTTAACACAAACTGGTATAAACATATTCTATAGTGCATATATCTTTATAGTATATCAAAATCAATCAGATATCAACCTTATTTATTTAGTTATATATTTTTTTAATTTACATTCCTATTACGACAGCAATGTATTTACATTTCCTACATTCCTGTTTGGTCATATACCAACACAAAGGGTATGGTATCAGCTTGCTCTGTCATTGGCTAGTAAGAAATTCATCTTTTATCTTTAATTTACTTAGGAAGACTTTTGGATCAACACTAAGATTTAAATTATTTTATTTAACACAAAATATGTAAGTGGAATATAACATAAACTAGAGCTTTCCCTGATTTTTATTCACTTTCTTCGATGTCACAACAACTCGATTTTGACATAGCTGAACATTTCGAAAAATGCTCAAAACCTAATATTACACATTAAAATAATTTAATATAGGTGATATTGAATGTTTATCTAGCTTGAAACAAATTAAGAAAAGAACTAACTATGATAAACAATAATTTTAGAAATAAAGAAAATCGGTTCTTTCGCCCCCAATTAAGTTCATACTAGCCGCATTCTAAATTGTAATGGGACTCGAAACTGGCATTTCCATTGCGCCATACATACATTGTATGCTTCAATTGTTTAATACACAATTAAGCTGGTATGGTATTTAAAGTGTGGTCTAAATTTTAAACATTAAAGGACACATTTTAACATCTGTGAAAAATACGATAAACCAAATCATATCTACACTACATTCTCTGTTTCATATGCAACTAATGTCGCATGTAAACTTCCAGTTATCTGGTTTAATGTAAACTTCCAGTTATCTGGTTTAATGTAAACTTCCAGTTATCTGGTTTAATGTAAATTCAATCTTGCGTAAACATGATTACACTGGTGTTAGTGTGTATGCTTATTATACCATCAATATTTATTGAGTTTCTGATGAGAGAAGACATAATGGTACATATCGGTTTATACATGTAACAGGATGAAGTCGATATGTCGTATTGTACGAACAATCTCTCGTACATTATCAAAGGCAAGGTAATGTGTCCCACGAACTTCTTCATATACAGGTGAAATAAGAAGCGGTTCAAGGGATACATACCCTGGCAGCATCACAATTAGATATCACCTAGACGGTTGACGTATCAAACCACAAAATCTCATAATCATTTTTAATTCAATATAACAGAAAAGCGGCGAACGTTTCATTTCAAATTTAGTTCATGCCAAATGCCAATATACGCGAATGGTAGGTTTTGTAGACAGTTGTTTCGTGCATACATTGTGTTTGGGCCATACAGATACAACTTCCTTATACAATACTTTAATACTTCCCGATATCTATATAAATTCGTTATAATCGTGTAATAGTTTTTCTCTCGTTTAATTTAAAACTGAGTTTCGTCGATCGTTAAGCGTCTCAATGTCTAAGATAACAGTGATCATGACCCAGGCGAGACGGTTATAATCTCACCACAACTTTCATTAAAAGCAACATATCTTACTTGATCCGAGAATCGTTCCATCTTACTTCTTTAACCAAGTACTATTACCTCGCGTGTTTGCACGAAGTCCATTTATGTGATCCAACACTTTAATATATATCTCTCATTTAATCTTAAACTGACTTGCGGCGATCTTTAATGGTCTCAAAACCTCTGCGAACAGAGTTGTCTCAGGCAAGTATATCATACAATGAGAAACAAATTCGTTCTCCAAATTGACAAATCAGAGGTTTATTTGGAGCAAGGAGTTCTTTCCTGAGAACTAAGACTTTCAAAGTTTTGAAGTTTCGGACCCTGGTCTTTCGTCGCCTATATTTCACTTTTGACTCGACCCAACCTTCTGGTTATGGGTACTCAAAACAATCATCTCAATGAGACGATTCTTTTGAGTACTCACACCATAGGAATTGATAATGAAATAAGGGTTGTATACATTGAAATATTCGCTTTATCTAGAGATCTGTCAGTTCATATTAATTTCATGATTGTATTTTTATAAATGCTAAAATGTGAGAAACATACATCGCGGACTGGGATTGAACATCATTTATGTGCAAAGCGATCTAGATATACGTAAGTAAACGCACATGTATGTAGTTTATATGTGTTTTCGTGGCGCGAGTTAGAATTACAGATTATGGTACATATTCTTGATGTAGTTTAACCTAGAACTTGGGAATATGAAATTGACTGGAACAAAACAATTACGAAAGAGTCAACGAATCTGAGGAATATTTTAAAGGGCTTCTAACATTCGCATTTAATTCCCACCTCTATGTGGAGCTTGATACACATACAGGTCAGTCTGTGTATAGGTTTTAGTTTGAAAAAACCCTGTATATATAAAACCATTTTCTACTAATAAACTGACTGTGTTTAATGAATAAAATACCTTTATTACATTTCTATCCATCAAAGATAAGGATATCTCGGTGAAAGAAAATTCACAATCGTTGATTTAGTGTTAGTTCACACCAGTGTAATAACAATATTTATATTTTACAACACAATTGCGCATGCGTGTCCCTCCCTTTTTTCCACGGCCACGCCTCATCCGAAAATAATGCGCAAAGTAGGTAAAAAAACGAAAAATAATCCATAGTTAACATAAACTATGGTGGAAGACGCGTATTGAAAAACTAAATGTATTACAAAAAATAAAAATGAAATGTAATAAACAGATTATTCAACTTATTCTTTCAATGATTAGAATATAATTCACTCGCCGTCTTGTGAATGGGAGGAGGCACTCCCATTAACGCGACGGCTCGTAAAATATAATCTTATCTTTGAAAAAATAAGTTGAATAATCTCTTTTCAATATAATTCAATCTAAAATGGCTCTGTTCCGATTGCCAATTAGTTACAGAAGTGTTTCTCTGAAAAGCAGTATTTATATGAGTGGACAGGCAGGTCCTTTCACGCACGTGCAAATTAAACATTATATGTGCCTAAGTACAGGTACAAACTGATACGGATCTACACTGTCAAATTATTATTTACTTTAAGGATGATAGAAGCTTGGCAAGTGAAATAGCTATCCTGAACATACACTGTTCAGAAATACAAACTTGAACTATTCAATTCTTCTTTGTTTACCCTTTTCAAAACCTGCCTTCTATAGGGAATTCTGTTCTATCATCGTAATGCACTGTAAGTACTTCGTCTAAGGTTTTGAATTAAATACCACGAATAATCAAATAATTTCTGTTACTTCTAGAACAGTACTTGATGAAAGGTTTAGTGTTCTGTTTTCGTTAGTCTATACCTTTAATTTCTAAAATAGACACAACAAAATGAGATATTAAAGTAAGCGTGTGCCTCACTCGAAGCCATACTAGAACTAAGCTGTCACCAGACTGTCTTCTGTGAAACATATCTGAGATCATATACGATGCTCTGACGAAATACATATTAAACAAGCTTGTATTATATATTCATAATTTAGTTTGTTGTGTAATAACCTGCAAGAGGGTTGACTATCTAGCAGCCCCCTTAATTAATACAAGAGCGACCGTGTCATCAAAGTGTCAGTAAAAAGCGTTGACAAATCCAAAGTGTTACTCATCCAAGGCAATAGGTAAAAGAATGTAGCCAAACTTTACGTAACTGTAGAACAGTATTAGTTAAAGATTCAGAAAAGGTTGGATATTCAAACAATTGACTTACCTGCATATATTTGACGAGTCTACACAAGAGATCGCCTCCCATGAATACATATGTTATATCCCAGGCGAGCTGAGGAAGGACACTTCCAAATGCGACAAATAAATCAGCGAGACTTAAATGCATCATTAGATGGTGCATGCGCGTTAATGACTTCCGTTTCCGGTATAACGACAGCAGCACCGTGGTGTTACCGAGGACGGCAAGAACGAATATAACGCTTTGTACGATCACTTCCACACGGGCAAGATCTTCATTTCTTGTGAAAGTTCCATTTGTAGAGTTATTGTATGATTCATTTAAATTCTGATATGTCAGATTGTCCGCCATTATATCAGCTTACATCCATTTAATTATGGAGAAAATGGAGTATTTTCATTCAAGTCACGTTTCACAATCCAAAAAAGAATGTAAAATAATCACCGATCCAGTACAAGTTAACGAAACGCAATGGTCATCAATAGCAGATGTCCTTTCAATTGTTATGAAATGTTCTGTTCCTCTGTTGGTTTTTCTGGTCATCACACTCTTATCGATCATGTTCTATTAAAATAATTAACACAATTCACTTAATACAAAGAGAACTATATTTGTATAATAAAAGAACGCATAGATAACTGTATGGGTTATATATCTACTGTTTGTATACATTTTTGACAGTGAGTTCTGTGACATTCGTTCGCTATTGCTATTATGAACATTTTACAATTATTCCTAATAAAATGTGCTGTTTACGACTATTCTGATAAGTCGTCATGTAATCATTAGATGACATCTTCAATGTCATATCCTCTAGTTTTGTTTTTGTAAAGGTTTAAACAAACACAGCGGCTACAATTAGTCCTAATAAGTCCTGGCATAAACATTATGTATAGTAATTGATAACAAGTAAAACTTTAAAAAAACCCGTCCCTTTCGAACTTTATCACCATTTATCGGGAAAAGCAGTTACAGTTAGTATCGATACTGTTAGTTGTAAATGTAAATCAAGCTCCAGTCTCTGTAGGGTTTGCACATGTGTATTCGAACATTTTTTCACTGTGTTATGTTTTGGTTCCTTTAGTAGTTTAAAACGGTTGATTTTATTAACTTAATGAAAATTAAAAATTGTAAATCCTTAAAAATTGTAATGATATTTATTACAAAACTTATGAGGGAAATTGACAATGTGTAGGAACATTTATGCCATGAGACATGTTTTTTTTGCGTTTTCTGTAATTGTTTGTTTTTGCATATAGCATATTCATACTTAATATATTGCAATGGACATAACCTATTGTTCACATGATGTATTATTATTTGTAACATTTGATTATGTATTTTGAGCCGATGGCCTTTGATTACGTAAATAAATAAATTGAAAATTGAAAATTTAAGTTGCATGTTTTATAGATATGTTTCTATGCGACAAATTATGACCTATCTATTTTCTTTTCTTGAGAGTTTTAGATTCTTAAAACCATTTTCGAAAGAGAGTTAACCAAATAAAATATTTTGAAAAATATATTTTTTCCATTGAGATGAATTTAAGTCGAAACAGATAAATAAATGACTGGTATGTATTCGTAGGTTGTAAATGGTTATGTAAAACTAATGTAAAGAAAATATGTTTAAACTAAGTTCGGTCCGTACCTATTGTTTTTCACGTTAGAAAACATAATGCCCAATTACTTCCATTTTGTATTCTAAGGAAGAAAAGCCAAATTATTTATTCTTATATAAAGAAAGTGTTTACACCAAAATGTCTTGCCATGAACAATAAGTTTAACATATATACATACAGAGTAAGTTTTTCCTCCTTGCTACCAAAGAAATTGTTAAGATTGCACTTAAATTGTTAAATTAAACTAATTGCACTTAAATTGTTAAATTAAACTAATTGCACTCAAATTGTTAAATTAAACTAATTGCACTTAAATTGTTAAATTAAACTAATTGCACTTAAATTGTTAAATTGAACTAATTGCACTGTGCTTGTATCATACAATTTAAATGTTACTGTTTCAAAAAGTATTTTCAATACATCTTACCTTATGCTTAAATTGCAGGTTATGGGAGATAATCACGGATCCGTAAGATATTTTTAAATTAAGAAATGTAAATATGTTCGTTTACCTAAAGTACTATTGTTTAACTTTATTTCGATAATTTGGTTTATCCGTTTTCATGTATTATAAATGTACATAATTCGATGTAAAACTAGTGTAGTATTGTTAAACTAATTAAGGTTAAGATTGAAACACAAAAACTCATGTAATTCTGAAAACCCCGACCAATTATCACGTCTAATTAAACTACAGGGAGTTGATAATCCATTTCAGCTGCGTGATGAGTTTGTTTACCATCGCCGTACATAATTACTTATTTGGAGAGCAAAATCTGTTTCAATGTCTTTCTGTCAAATATATATGAGCCGCGTCTAGCGATTTGAGATATTAATAACACTCCGCGTTGATATAATTAAAATACATATAGTTATTGGAACAAGAGCGCTGTAAGCGAACGTCAACTATAGTCGAAGCGGCATTCCTGAATAGTTGTTTTAGCCAATGTTGAACGATTTTCGAGTTATGAGATAAGTTTTCTGACGATGCAGACAACGACGCCAAGGATACCACAATACCCCGACTATTCTCTTCGAAAAACAGACCAGCTAAAATAACTAGCTGGTCTACACCTTTTTTTTTTAGACTTATGTATGTGTAACACATATCCGGATGATGACTGACTGCTATAGAAGAGACAGTAGTTCAGAGGTAGAGCGTCGGCCTTTTGTACGAAAGGTCCCGGTTTCGAATCCCGTGATGAGCGGGTTTCTGCCTTTGAGATTTTCCGACACAAACGAAGCAAGTACTGGTTCAGCTTAAAGCTTGTTTCGCAATCGATGTAAAATAAATAAATTTAAAATAAATAAGAATGTCTGTGTGGATACATGCACATAGGCTTACATGAGATAACAACACTGTACGCAGATGATTTAAGACCGAAAAAAGCTAGGCGCGGCTCATGAAAATAACGTTTAATTAAATATGTATAACCATCAAAATACATTTATGAAAGTGATTAATACCAACTATTCTTTAGAATATAAATGTTTTGCATATAAATCTTATTTACATCAGTTTCAATCAATGTTCGAACTCAGTAATCCAGAAATATTTAATACCTTTCAACACGACCAACTGTCTTCCTAATATCACTTATATACTAATAATCCGAGTATTAAGTCACCCACTATATATATTATATATAATATGACTTTGATTCAATGTTAGATGAATCTCAATATATGTGACACTCACAGATCTTTTAGCTATTTTTATCCATTAATTATAAGAAGTATGCGGTATCTTAATCCAGTAATGATAAAACAATTTTAATTTTCTGTGACATCCTCCGTGAATATCATGAACTTGCCTCATAGTAGAAAGTACTTCGCGTTGTTCAATACGCGCCTTACATATTGGTAACTGTAGTTATAAATATACCCCGTGTTACACTGACGTCCCCTGCGTGTCTCTCACATCCTTTACTGTGGTCATGATTCGGAATAGTTCAATAGTTATCCCTTTGTCTGATACAGAGGAAATGACGCCTCTGCAGCAGACGACATTTTAAAACATGGTGAAACGTGGGACAATTTTTCTTTCGTTTCACAAGTGCTCGACACTGTTTTATCAGATGTAACACTTTCCACTTCAGAAACATATATTGCTTAACGTATAAAAGACGGATCGCGTTAGGTCTACTATTTTACCGATTATCTGTTCGAACAAGTATCTGACGTATTTCTTTGAGAATAGGAACAATTGGAATAACACTATTGAAGTAAAACACATATTAAGAAAAGAAATATATTTCGAGATGAGAAGATTCTCCCATTATGATTTTTTTCAAAAAGCGGTGGCATGTGTTTATTATTGTCTCGTAACTATTGATTTGTTTTTACATGGTCTTTAACGTCGCTTTAAACAAAATTGCAATCATATCACGGCACTTCATTGGTAAGTTACTGCCGTTTTTAAACATTGAAAGGGTCGTGCGACGATAACCCAGTCTGTAACGACAAGGATTATTAATCAATGGGTCATGACTGTGTTCGAACCCCGGATCGGCTTTTCATTCAATCCGATAATTAAGAAAATGCATTATGACTGGTGCCATTCGTCTTCAACCAATGGGATACTTGGAAACTTGCCCTTTTACATGGGACGACTGGTGTACGTGTCAGAGAAAACAAGGGAAAAAGGTTAGGTCAACTCGCCACTTTGACTTAAACTACCGTTAAACAGCATAACATATCAAATAGATCAATTTACCGTAGAACGATTCTAATTACGAACTAATGACCCCTGAGCTACTACTTCTGACATGAATAGTATGTATATATTTGTATGCGATGGCAGAAAGAAATCAGTTAATGGTTCTATATAAAGATATCCAAAACTTACACATAAGAGAAACTTATAACTAGCAAAAATTAAACTCATTATAGAAGTTTATCAAAAATTGAACTTAGTGTCCTTATCAATTCACCATGAAATGTTGTGGTTAACTGTGACGCAAAACTCTGATTATTGATTGTTCTTTTGTGTCTGTTTCCCTGAGCTGCATTGTTTTTGTTATTGTAAATTGATCAGTAGCATTTCTTGTCAACTTTCTTGTCAATTTTCTTAAGCAATTATTTGTACAACTTCTTGGCATCAAGGGCTAAGCATTTCCCGATATACTTCATTTATAGGTTATTTCATAATCCGCCGGGGTGGTGTAGTGTAAGAGCGTCCGACTCCGTTTGAATTGGTTGCGGGTTCGATATTCAACCGGGTCAAGCCAAATACTGGCACAATAAATATTAGGATTGTACGGTTAGCATTACGACTTGCTCGCTGGTGTCACGATATTGGAGCAGAATAACTGATAACCTACCAATATCACGCAATGGCTGAAAAATTGTTTAAAGCGACGTAATCTACCACGCAAACCAACACACTTTCAAAATCCACGGACCATGTTGATAGTGATTTATTTGTAAATAATACACGCCAGGCCTGTATTTTACGACACTTCTTAAATCGATGAAAACCTCAAAGGAATTAATGAAATATGCTTGATATTTCTTTCTTTATTTCCAGCTTGAGAATCTCGTTTAAATTCTAAAAATAGCATTTGACTATATATTGGCATCTGTGTTTGAGAAAAAATTTGGAGACATGCGACTCACTGTTTTTTTAAGAAAATTGAATGCTTTTTCACCTGTTGATAATCATTGAAATACAATTCGGAATCTGGAATATTTCCGAAAATTTACCCATGTAAGAAAATGTAAAATGCTCGCAATGATTGTTGTAATTATTTCTGGTGTGAGAAATCCAAGAAACACATGTTAGGTAAATTGGTCCCACTGATAAAATGCAATATCTCTTGAAAACGTCATTAAACAATAATAAATTAACTCAATAAATCAATAAGGCACAAGATTTGCAGACAGGAGAACATTCGGTTCCATTATTTAACTATACGGCGGTTCACTAAGTGACGTTTTACGGCCTCTGCTATTCGAACTTTCGACCCCCTGGATAATCTCCCACCAGGTAACCGTCACCTCTGCGACGTCAAAACGGGGAATGGGTTTAATCTAACAGACAAACAACTGTTGACGTATTTGCAGTATGGTAAAAGGTGAAATTGTTCATGATGTGCAACTTCTCCGTATGCCTAAAGGGTTTTCACCTATTTTCCGCATTAACGTTTTAACTTACAGAAATGTAAAACATTTTTGCTAAAACATTCGCTTCCTTAAAAGTATGCATATGTAGATTAGGCAATGTAGACGATTTATGGTTAAAGTATCCCATAAGACATGGCTAGAAGGCACGCATTATGTCCAGGATATGTGAACAAATAGCTTTGGCTACATACTATTTCTAAAGATAATAAATAAATGGTAACGGAATTGGAGACCTAATTGTATGTCATAATATTTATTCGTTGCCAAATGCCTACATAACAGACTGCATATTAGGGTTAATTTTCGATAGGTGAGTGATGGACTTCTATCCATAAGTCATGGCTTGGAAGCACAAATTATATACAGGATATGTTAACAAATAGCTTGGCTACATGTGGTTTCTAAGGATAATAAACAGTTGGTCAGGGAATTGTATATGTAATTGTATGTCATATTTCTTGCCATTTTTTTTCTGAACATAGCGCACATTTTCTTTTCATAAAAATGCTGTCTTAACGAAAACTGTTGTCTGTATTAACAAGGGATATAAATTATCAAAAGATGTTTCCTAATATGCAATCACGTGCTCATATATTCAGAATACCCTTTCAAAGCTGAATGTTCTAAATAGACTTGTATAACAGTGTATTTTGAAACATTCGTAGTGATGTTTATGACTACCAGAATAACTTTTAAGAGTTGGACAGCTAACAGTATAGACTATTGTCAGAACGCGAAGATGTGCCGACTGGTGTGGCTATATACTGATTGCAAAGGTTTCACAATATTGGTTCAAGTTGTTAAAGGATTTATACTAGCTCTAGACGTGTAGACGTTTTGTCTCCGATGGTTTTCATTAAATAGGAGGTTTATTGATCCCTGATGTCTAATAAACTACTTCTCTTGCTATAACATTTGCAATACAAAACACTGTCATGCTTGAGACAAATAAATGATAGAACCTAAGAATTTAACAGTTTCGTCTTGGCTGTAGCAACTTTTTAACCTTGTTTTCATTTTAAGTAAATTAAAATATTTGTGTTAGGATCAAAATTATATTTCCATTATATTTATTTACGGTTCCGTCAATTACCATTCAACATTGAGACAATCGTTACTCAACTTATAGTATACATACAAAGTTTCAAAGTGTTACAGTTAATTTGTTACTCTCGGTACATTTTAACAATGTAATATAAAGAAATAATAACAACATATTTACCTATTGTAATATGGGAAAAGACTATGATGTATTACATTAAAAATGTATAAGAAATTAAAAAAGGAAAACTATAAACCGACACAAAATATATAAAAAAAATTAAAGATGCGTCAAATGCTGCAGTAAGTACAGCAATACAATGAGCCAGGTGGCGCGTTAGCTCTTCGAAGGCAATATGATTTTGATATTTAGTTACAAATTTGTGTTAGTTTTATCTGGTTATTTTCATTCATTGTGATTATATATTTATTGCCTTCGAGGGTTTTATATTTAATATATACCAGAGATTTAATAACGTAAAACAGAAAAGCCTTTCTCTCGCATATTTTACTCCAAATGGCATATATGTGTTAATCCTAAATATAGGCAAACATTTCTCTTGCAAATTTGAATATCATTTATCGGGTGATTTTCTTTTAAATTGGAACTTGGATAAAGAAATTATACCTTTATATATCATTATAACAACTACCCATACAGTGGAATACTCTGAAGCAAGTATAGTTTATTTTCTACATGCTTCCATTGTGAAAGAGGGGTTATGTTTGCCTCATGCCGCCTTTAACTCAAAATAGCAGATAGACGTATGACGTAAGTTACTCAATAAAAATGGCATATGCTAACATTTCTCTTCTACATATGAATATCTTAAATCCGATGGGTTTTCTTTCAAGGGAAACATGATATATAGAAATCATATTTATGTTATTCATACTTACACATTCTCCTAAAGTGGAATATCTAATAAAATAGTTTCCTTTTTTTTTTCATGCTGACCTTGCGAAAGAGGGGTTAAGTTTGTCAAATGCCGTCTTCACGACCTCACGGGTGAACTCAAAACAGCAGATGGACGTTTACGTTTAACAAAGATTAATTCCTTACTTCGTAGGAACTTGCATGCGCTACCAATGTAGACCAATACCTTTTTTAGTAAATGCATAGTTTGATCTTGGTCAGTACTGTGGTGTAATTGTTCGATACTTCATATGTTGAATGGGGGGATCGAATTCGATGCGCGTTCAATGAACGATTGCACGATGAAGTAGCAGATGATATGGTAGCATTCATAGCTTCGGGGATAGCATTACTCCTGAACAAGTACTAACGCACCGGTATTAGGATAAAGTAATAGGCAGTTCCAGTAAAGGGGAATGACATGAAATAATTGATGAGCACACACAACATGGTTGTTTGTAAGGTTTTTTATGCCGCTTTCAACACCTTTCTATTTATATTACGGCGTAATCTGGGTACAGTTCTACTGGATCATTTCACCAGACACCAGCGATTCAGTCGTTAAGCTAACCCCACATTTCTGAGCGCCAAGGTGGTAAAGTCATTACTACCATGTCTTTCGAATGACCCGACCTGGGATTGGACCCATGACCTATCGCACTCGAAACGAACGACCTACCACTACACCACCGTAGCGGTTCCCGGAATGCCGAGATTTGTTTATTAGAGCAAAAGGAATGCACAGAACTTAACTTACTAATCGTCTCTGAGAAATACCAAATTACTGAGGTCGACATCTCATTGACTGAAGTGTAATCATTTATTAGATTGTTTGTGGTAAAACAGAATGC
>JAUELF010238229.1:0-12839 GCA_031471495.1 Clinocardium nuttallii
GTATAACGAGATCAAGGTCACATTAACATTATTATCATTATTTCATATTTATTTATTTATTATGGTTTTACGCCGCGTTCAACATTATTTCAGTTACATCACGGCGACAAATAAGTTATTCATGATCCCTGGGTAAACAAACCAATACTAGGCTAGAAAATGTGCCTTGCCCAAGGGCACTCCACCATGCCAGTAGTGCTGTGATTGGGGATCGAACCCGTGTAACTTGCTTTCGAAATCGCCGACGCTAACCACTGGGGACTAAACGATTATGTCATACATCAACAAAGGTAGTAGGTGACTAGCGATCCATTAATGGTATAACATTCTATGTAGAAGAGTGGGTCAATTGCTTGGAAAGACTGTTGTTTGGATTACCGGTGTGGGGAAGCCCGGACACATATGGATAGGCGTCAGTAAAGAAACATCTGCCATCTCACTTCATTAAAATTCGACCTTTCCACACATGGCATGCGAATAATGACCAGTTTTCAGCAAACGACTTCTCAAACTATTGTGAACACGCAGACAGTAATCATTATTGTCAAAATGTGATCAACCCAAGTATTCTTTCATATGTAACGATTTACCCGTACATTTACCGAGATGTTTTAAATGTCGCCTGTTATAGACCTATTGAATGTGGGAAAGGGTTAACTTTTGCATGTTCCATAGCGTGCTTCAATAAAGGGAATCTAGAGAATATTATGCCTTGCCAACAATGTTTTCAATAGATGCAGAGACACCACACGTTGTGTATATAACGAACTGAATATGAGCCGTCTCGCGAGCAAACCAACATTGTGGACTAAATTGTGTATAAAGTGTCGACCCTGATCAGCCTAAGCATGCAACCAAGGCTAACCCGGACAGACACCTTTCACCTCATGTGGATTTTCTGTTTAAGGACTCATTAATCTATACCTCTATCCCCCTGAGACGGAATGTGTCGGCCCGGATTTGTCTGCGCGGATAGCGCAAGCTGATCTGATCGATACATTACGCAGATGCCATAATGTTGGTTTTCTCGCGGGACGGCTCATATCTTGAAAGTTATGCGCATCCTCGATGATGAACTGGTAGAGCGTCCATTTCGGGTGCGGAAGGTCGCGGATTCGATCCCTGCCGCATCGCACCAAATACTTTAAAAATGGTAGATATGTATGCCCTCCTTGGCGCTCAGGTTGCGATGTTAGTATAACGACTGACTGGCTAGTGGCAGGATAAAAGGACTAGTGTACTGGTAGCTTACCCAGGAAACGCCGTGGTATGACTGAACAATTAATGAAAGCGGCGTAAAACACCAAACAATCAATCATTCAATTAAAATCATGGCTATATGGCCCCGATTTAGCATAATGTGTCCAAATGTGTAATGGCGGACGTACACACTAACATGTGATGGACTGTTTAACCCACGTTTGGTAATGTCGTCCGTACACACTAACATTTGATGGACTGTTTAACCCACGTTTGGTAATGTCGTCCGTACACACTAACATGTCATGGACTGTTTAACCCACGTTTGGTAAAATCTTAACATTCTTTCCCATTGAATAAATGAAACGTTCAACTGGACATGCTTGTTTAAGCTGTAAAGGTGTTGGTAAACGTGTTGGTGCTTGTAATTGCCGTTATTTCCGTTGTATAATATTTGTACTTAAAGTGCATCTTAGAAATAATGGTTACATGTAAATACATTACATAAAATAAATATATACTCAAAGTAATGAGTGAAAAACAGTATTTTCTCCACGGAAGCAAGTTCTCCTGTTTCCAGCATGTTCTAGCAGGTATCGCGTTAACCATTTTACCACATGCAGACGCATTTTGACTAATCTGCCGCAGACCACATCTTTTCAAAAAACACTGTGGCAAAAGAAGAAATTGCTCATTATCAGCAAGTTGTTGCCATATTGTTTTCAACTCCAGACGAGTATAGCTTATCATAGATGTTTTATATTTGCTAACCTTGATCATTTTATAAAGTAATCTACTATAGAATTGTTGTATGCGGGAAAGTGGGCGTTTACCCTTTCCCACAAAAGACTCTTTCTGATGCAACTGTTGGCGACCGCTTTTTAAAACATTGCGGCAATTGGTGAAATTGCTCATAATGAGCTATTTCACCATTTGCCACAATGTTTTCAATTTGCAGATTGGTTGTATGCGGTAAATGGGACGTTTTAAAGAAGATATCAATTATTCTTAAATCGATTGCATTCTTTAATTATCGGTTTACATAGCAGACATCTTTATATAATTTAATAACTAAATAAAATCCGCTCTAATTCAATCAGACGCCACTAGACTACAACAAATTTTAACAGTTAATTCAATAAGACCAGATCAGACTACACCAAATTGTAACACTTAATTCATCAATGTAGACAAAACTGTGAACACTAGGGGACGAAATTTAATTCATTGGTCTGTTCTTCTTCACAATATTCCGGGAAACGTTTTACAGCAACTCTTAAACTACGTTAAACCCTTCAATAAAACCAGCACAATAGGACACCGTCAGTGACAGAAAACGTCTAAAAACACTGTTAAAAAAGGAGAATTTTCTGTTTTACCCTTACAGTTAAAGCTCAACAAATATTAACAATATGTTCAAATCCGACAACTGTGAACAAAGCATATTTCTCATATTTGGTAAATTGTTAACTGAACACATGCCTACTACTAGGAGGTTCGAAGTCGATGGAGTTCGATGAAGGCCTCCAATTCTTCTGGAAGCGTTTTACAGCAACTTTTAGAGTATGTTTAAAACCCTTAAAAAAAACAGAAAAATAGGACACCGTCAGTGTCAGGAAACGTCCAAAGACACTGTTAGAAAGGGAACATCGCGTGCATTTTCTGTTTTACCCTTACAGCAACAACTCTGTATAAAAATACAATTACACTATTCCATGAAACATTAACAAATATTAACAATATTTCCAAATCGGACAACTGTGAACATTACATATTTCTCAATGTTGGTAACTTGTTAACTTAACATGCCTAGGAGGTTGGAAGTCTATGCAGCTCAATGAAGGCCTCCAACCAGAAATGTTCACCGTTAAAAAGTAAGAATGCGACTGCATACAGCGAGGAAAATAACCTCTGTTGCTATGACTTTGACTAATATTTGAGAACAATGAATGGACTAATCAAAACAAGAGCCAAAACAGACCACTTATTCTGTAGATAAAGATAAGAGGAGGTAAGAACACACTCATGTTCACTCCATATTTAATTGGCTGATAAAGCACATGTGTCCATATACAATTATAGGAAACCAAATCAAAGTCTTTTGTTTTTAATAAGGAATTATCAAGGGAGATCACTCACGTGTCACGTCATGCATTTTACCCGTCCCCACACACACACGAACTCTGACGTATCTGTAGCAGACGACTTTTCAAAGCATTGTGCGTCAAAGCGGTGAATTGTTCGTTGTTAGGTATTCCTCCATTTACAACATATTCTTTCATCTCTATTCAATAAATGTGCATGTACTTTTATTTTTTATATAAGCTTTAATGATTGTTCATGGCCGTGTGATGTAGAGTTGTTGTATGTTGGAAAGCGCTGACATCATGACCAATAAATAAAGGGTTGAAACAGAAACGTCTCTTGCACTTCTATGCCCCAATTACTACCAAGTCTAATTAATTCTGTTCGAACGGATCTAATTATTTGGCTACTAATTTAAAGGATATCATTGTAAAGTCCTGTTTCAGATTGGGACTCATTAATGCCTTTGAAAGAGTTCGTACAAAACAACTGCGAAACATTCACGAACCATTGACATCGCCACTTTCATATTGGGCAAGATCGTTGAATATATTCTACAAGGTGTAACCCTTTTCCTCATAAAGACGCTTTCTGGCGCCTCTGCAGCAGATGGCTTTTTGAAAACATACTGACAAAAGAAAAAAATGCTCAAAACGAGCAATTTCTCCTTTTGCCACAATGTTTTCCACTTTTAGTCATAGTGGTTATTCAATTATAGAGATTTTCTATTTTTTGACAATATATGTTCAAAGTCGTCTGCTGCAGAATTGTCGTATGAGGGATAGGGTTAAGCGGATATCCGTTAATCTCGGCTCCAACCTCGATGGCCATACCTAAACTTTCCTACAATGTTATACAACAGTCCTGCAGCAGGCGACGTTAAAACATCAAGGAAACATACTATTTGAAGATCTCTAGAAATGAAAGTGTAATTATTTATTCAATAGAGTTCGAATAGGCGTCATAATTCGTCAGTACGAGGGAACGGGTAAGTGTATGGTTAAAAAGTAAAGCACTCCGAAACTGCTTTGCGGAAACATTTCGCAATAACTCGGACATATTCATTCTTGTAACAATCCAGTACTTTGATTTCATTACACTCGGAATGACGGTTGATTAATTGGTGTTTTTTACGCCACTTTTAACCATTGTTCAGTTTTATCATGGCGATTCCTGGGATAGTTACATCTGCCCGTACTACTGGTTATTTTATCCTGTAACCAGCCAGTCAGTCGTTATACCATTCTTTGCAACCATGAGCACCAAGAAAGGACAGCCAGTATTACCATTTTAAAAGTCTTTGGTATGTTCCTGTCGGATATCGAAATCGAGGACTCCCGCACACGAGGTGGGCGCTATACCATTATACAGACGGTGCAATTTGAAGAAAAATGGACTAGCGAACCGAATATTACTTACAATTGAGCCGTTTCGTGAGAAAATCAACTTTAAAGAATCTGCGCAATGTTCCAACCCAGATCAGCCTGCGCAATCCGCGCAGATTAATCATGGCAGACGCGTTCTGTCTCAGGGGAATAGAGGTATAGGGTAATGATTCATGAAACATAAAATCTGCAGGAGGCGAAACGTGTCTGTCCCGGTTAGCCTGAGCGGCATGCTTATGCTGATCCGGGTCGATACTTTACGCTGAGTCAAGAATGTTGTTTTTTCTAACGGTACGTCTTATATATTGATGCGATACATACTAGTCTTTGTATGAGATCGTCGCTCGGGGAAAAAAACCGTCAGACATTTGCGCCCAGATCAGCGGTGTTCGCCAACTTCTCATACGTGGGTTTCAAGAAACTCTCTTAAACCAATTTTAATATTTAGATCCTTAGAATGGATGCGGGTCTAATTTTATTTATCCACATGTGACATGATTACGTTGATGTTGGCTTTGCAAGTGCATCGTTCGGGAATTTATATTGAAAATACCCACACGTTGCATAATACGAATATGCATATGTAAATTTTCAAATTTGTCTGACAATAATATTTACATAAATGAAATAAATCCGTTATATCCCAGTGTTTGGACATCCTTGATGGGATGCCAGTTACCGCAATCATGGCTTGAGCGCCCAAGACACGTGCTATTGTTTAACAGTATGTAACAAATAGATCACACACCGATCATTTTGGTACTGCAAGTACTCATATGCTTATTTTCAGTAAGACCTTAATTGATAAAGGCTTTTTGTCACTTCTAGTGTAGTGTTTTAACTAATGAAGTTGCGACATACCCATCTTTGCTACTGTCGGACTTCCACCGAGTGTGCCTCTTCCAGCATTTATCGTTAACACCTGCATTGACTGCGGCGGAAGCATTTCCTGATCATACAACACTCATAAAGACAATACCAATCGCGAGAAAACCAACACTATGGCATCTGCGTAATGTATCAACCATATCAGCATGAGCTGTCCGAGCAGACAGATCCGGGGCGACCCATTCCGTCTAAGGGGGATAGAGGTATAGAATGATGATTCCTAAAACAGAAAATCCACAAGAGGCGAAAAGTGTTTATCCGGATAAACCTGCGCGGCATGCTGAGACTGATCTAGGTCGATACATTACGCAGAGGTCATAATGTTGGTTTTCTCGTGGGACGGCTCATATGTTGATGCTTAACAAGACAATTTCAAAACGAAAGAAAACCGTTGTACCCGAGTGTACCCGAGTGTACCCGAGTGTTTTGAGAATCTTTGATTGGTTGCCGTTTACGGCGGTCATATTGGAACGCCCAATGGATAATTGAGTTATCCCGCGGAGACTAATCGGGGCCGACACATTCCGTCTCCGAGGAATATAGGTATAAAGGAAACAGAAAAGGCACAGTAAGTGAAACGTGTCTGTCCGGGTTAGCCTGCGCGTTATGCTTCAGCTGATCAGGATCTACACTTTACGCAGAGACCACATTGTTGGTTTTCTCGCTAGACGGCTCATATGTCCTGGCAAAAGATGAAGGTTGGTCACACATAAATAGATCATGGATATATGAACCGCCCCGCGAAAAAACCAACATTATGGACTCTGCGTAACGTATCGACCGGAACAGCCTTAACATGCCGTGGACGTACACTTTTTGCCTCCTACTATCCGCTGAGACGTATTGCGCAGTCTGATCTTGGTCGATATGTTACTGAGAGATCATAATTTTTGTGACGGCTCATCTGTAGGTCAAGTCAACTCGTGATATATTTAAGATCATGTTAATTTGGGTGACCCAAGGGAATTAAGTAGGTGTAATATCTCTTTACTATGGAATGTTCTTGTCATCATAAGGTTCGAGAATTATACATCAAACGTTACTATCGTGCCAAGCCCAGCATGCAAAAGTTTATATATATCTAATGAGTATTAAAACCCCAGCCGTTTGATTCAAACCTTTGTAAATTAATAAAAAGAAGGCAGAAATAATCACACTCCTCCGTGAGGTTTTACACTTAAACATAATTATAATCGGAAAGACTTCATATAAGTATATTTTGTTCATCCTATTCAAAATAGCAGGTGGTCAACTTTAGAAATGTAGAACTTTATATAAGTAAATTTTATTCATCCTTTTCAAAATAGCAGGTGGTCAACTTTAGAAATGTAGAACTTTATATAAGTATATTTTATTCATCCTTTTAAAATAGAAGGTGGTCAACTTTAGAAATGTTGTATTATGAATTGAAATCATCAACTTATAAATCAAAGTGATTTCTCCTCGAATATATCAATGTCATGTCTGTAACTAGAATATATCACGATATGAAACTGAATTTTTATTTTCTACAACGATGCAATTAGTTGGTACAAGTTGGACAAATAATAGGTATTTATATTTCTGTAATTTGACATGTTAAACCTGCCCATAAACACGCTTACATCCTGCAACCGTTTCAATCACCTCTAATGTTGAAACCAACAAACATGTGAATGGAGATCTCATTACTGAATATGAATATGCCAGAAAAAAAGTATGAACGCGATTATTGGACAGCAATATTTGTCTGAATGGTGTTAACGCCGCTTTTAACTTGTATTCAGTTATTCACAGAGATTCACGGGTCATTGACAATTACTACTGGTTCATTAAGCCTGGCACCAGCGTTTAAATCGTATTGCTAAGTCAAACAATCTAAGCGCCAAGGAGGAAAATTTGCTTTGCTTTTCGTTTCGGTCAAGCGTTCTCTGGTGGGAAGCTTCTACCAACGATAACAATGAGTTAAGTTCAGCTACGGTGCATCTCATATAATGACTTTAATAACTTCTGTCCCTCTCTAAAGTCTTTCTCTGTATGTCTGTCTGTCTCTGTCTCTGTATGTCTGCCTGTCTCTGTCTCTCAAAATTGTATATATTCAATTGATTTTGTTAATAATTGTCTTTGTTATTTGAAATGATCTTCCATTTGGGAGGAAATAAAGAATAATAATAATAAAATGTTAAATATTACGGTTCGGAATATTGTTCTATAGCTATAAATTTAACTGTTAAATAATACGGTTCGGTATTGCGGTTTGTTAGCTATACACTTAACTGTTAAACGTGAAAACCCATTTTGTGTCGACGAAAGTATTAAAGCATTACAATGTAAAATTACTGAAACATTATAGGTGTTTCGCACAACATGTGTCTGTTTTCTGAAGTCGTATGCTTCATCTGGCAATTTGGAAATGGTTAACTACTGTTATTCATAATCCAGTGTTAGCCCATTTCAGAGAAGATTATGAACCATGGCATTACCAAAGATGCGGCCTAACATTCAATTTGTTTTACATTGTACGCCGTTGTTAACAAGTTTGCAATCATATCACGGCAAACAATTCAACTATCCACGTGTTTCCTGGCTTTCACCCACAATCACATAACAGTCTTTCGACGCAACTGGCTGCTATTCCTTATAAAGTGTTAGCACATTGGTGGAAAACGAATGTGGTTGTCGCATAGACCTGTTTTTTATAAAAAGAACACATTGTGGCAAAATGAGAAAGCGCTCATACTGATAAAAAAAGAAGAAAGAGATATTCTAGTCGAGTAATTCAATTTGTGAGAAAATGTGCAATAAATAAAACTCTTTCTCTCTCTAAAAAGATGTATATAATCTGTAACTTCTTTCTTTATTCTCTCACTTGTTAAATAAAATAAATATGTATATATGTAATTAATAAAATCAATATTGTTTAAACTGAACCAATGTGGTAAATGGAATTTAAAAAAACGGTGCTGTATACTTTTTTCAGAAATCAACATCTGTCGAGGCACAAAACGCTGTTTCGGGGAAGAAGAGATAAGACACGTTTCATATGATTTTCAGTCCTCGCAAATGCACGATTCTTATTTACGTCCGTATAGCGGCGTCATATCAACGGACATATCAACGGACATGTGCAGGAGCTGGAGTCTTTCTTTAAAAAAAAATGTTCAGAAATAATATGCAATCATTCAGTAAATACCATTATACCGCGCACATAATCCTGTGATAGATTTAAATATCAGTCGTTGATTCTAATCAGAAATAAATCACTTTCTATTTCCAAAAAGACGAAATGATTCCCCAAAACATCCTTTTAATATGAGCTACGTGTCATATATATTCCCAGTAAATAGGTTGTGTCAGAAATATGAGCATTATATCACCGTAGAGAACATTTGTACGCGCGTTATGATTGTGTATATTTTCTGCTCCATTCCAATGGTCTTAACCCAGGTCTCACCATAGTCTTCACAGTCAGTTTACATGCAGGTTTGTCCAATATGTATCCTTTGACACGCCGATTTACTTTTGTATAATCACGTAACGGTGTCAATATCAGTAACCTCATGTGCTTTACGACGCTTCTGTGGTGGAGTAACAATTAACTTTGACAACATGAGAATGAATGCGTCTGCACGTGGGAGAGGCTAAAGCTTACATAATTCCGAAGTAAATTGATGCCTGTGTGTGAAGTTCGGGGTTCTTCTATGTATGTATACATGTATTGGTCAGCTGGAACTCTAATAAATTATACCAGGTCAATGATTAAAGGAAGACCTCACGAGACCGATTTCTATGTTTATAGTCTAAAACCCAACCGCTCGTTTATCCACTAATATTCGCCAAGCTCCGCTATCGACACAGTCTGTCACTCCAGGGGTTGTAAGTTCTAACCCAAACTTGGCCATCATTCTTTCCGACGTTTGACAAAATTCACTGCGAAATGTAACATTCGTTTTATATGCAATGGGCTTACAGTCGAGGTTAACAAGCAACCATATGCTTGAAACTACTGATGTGTGGTGTATGTTTGTGAGAAATCCAGGAAACGCATGATTTGGGTGAACTGACCGGCGTGATACGAGCCGTCCCGCGAGAAAACCAACATTGTGGGCTGTGCGCAAAGTATCGACCTTGATCCGCCTAAGCATGCCGCGCAGGCTAATCCAGACAGACTCTTTTCACCTCCTGTTGATTTTCTGTTTCAGGAATCATTACTCTATACCTATATCGCCCTGTGACGGAATGTGTAGGCTCGTATCAGTCTATGTGGACAGCGCAGACTGATCTGGTCGATACATTACGCAGATGCCATAATGTTGGTTTTCTCGCGGGACGGCTCATATGACTGAAACGGTGTTGAAAACGACGTTAAACTCAACTCAGTAATCAAACAGTGTTCAGTAGTTCACCACTGTGAATTATCAATCCAATATAGCCTATAGCGATATTGATTTTGACGACGTCGTTTTCAAAGTCGATAATTGGTGTATGAATAAACAACCAGATTGTTATAGGGTTAGGCCTGTGCTCTGGTATATATATATTTGTTTATGGAAAGTACATACACATTATGATATTGTTCTTATAACAGTAATGAACTAGTCCCAAGTAGAGGTTAAGCACAGTTGATTCCATAGCAACATACCATGACAGTTTAGACTTATTCAAAAGTATGTCAGCTTCATTAAATAATAATAATATTAATAACATCTTTATTCAATGAAGGTTACATATATCAGAGACGTAGATGTATTACTCATGAAATAAGTAACATTTACATGATATGATATCTACCTTTCATAGCAAACCAATTATCTATGTGTTTCTTAAAGTTAAAATACCATCCTGCAAACTTGAAAGGAAACTTGAAAGGAATCTTGAAAGGAATTTAAACAAAGAATAGAAAACAATGAAGAAAAATGAACACCACATGTTCACAGGTTATCTGCTGCGATTTAAGTCGTATATATGTCTTTCATCGAAAAGTTATCTTGTGTTCTCATGACTGGCCGAGGTTTACTGTCACTCTTGTTAAATTGTATTATATTGGTGTATATTGTAATATAGGTCGGTGGCCTAAGAAATGACAATAACAACACGTGATACACTTTCTAATATCCGTCTTCTTGTACCTAGTTGCACGAGTAATGTGCAAAACACACATGTGTACTCTTGTCAATGAACATGTACATGTATCCATCTAATCTCATCTTCAATTAAGGCTTGAATAATCTCGAAAACTGACTTTCAAAAGACGTACGTCATAGGTACACAGTTTGTGAACTTATAGTAAAACTGGGGGGTTTTCTCAGTAATGTTTTCGTAAGTGTCTATTGTAAGAAGCTTGTTTAACACATTCCAATCCTGTGTTCCATAGTCACAAAACTCAAAACGCAAAACCTATACAGCCCTGTGTTCCATAGTCACACAACTCAAAACTCAAAACGCAAAACCTATATAGGTTTCGTCAGAAAAGCGTGCATTTGTCAGTTAACCAAACCTTGTTCTACGGCAGTAGTTGGTTCAATATGCTAAAACTACACTTGACAGGTCGTGCAAAATCTCACCTTGGAGGTTTTGCGCACAGTCTGATCCGGATTTTTTCCTCGCTAGTAATCTAGCACTAGATGCAATTTCTGTTGAAGAGCTAGAAGAGTAGCAACGCTAGTCCCTTGTCTATCTAGTATATCTTAAGCCATTCGGATATTTTAAAAGACTCTTTTAAACCTGACACGCATCACATATACGTAATTTAGCCTCAGTATGAGTCAGGATGTTTAAAAATACCTTCTTGTAACATTCTTTGTTAATAACTGATTGTTTGAGTGGGTTTTAACGCCGTTTTTCAACAACGTTTCAGTTATAGAACGGCAGCTAGTTCACGAACTAAACTGTGTTTCCTAAAGTTCTCATATCATTACTCTACACAACAGACTTTCAAAGAAAGAAAAGGGCTGCTTTCCCACATAGACCATTAGCTCTTTGGTTGAAGACCATAACGTTTATCTCAGTGTCAAACGTTGAAAGAGAATGTTGGCAGATCTTGGGTTCGAACTCACAACCCCTGTATTGACAACCCGCGTCGCCACAAATAGTCTTGAGGTGATCTAAGTTTTGGTTATTTACCAGCAAAAAGGTTGAATGAGGAATACATTTCTTATTTAAGTAAACCTGTCATAAAGCACGTTTCTGCATAGTAAGGTCAGTTAAGTGTGTATAGTAAATGTGGTTTGAACGTGTCCAGCGTAAAGTGTGCATATATAGTATGTGTGTTTACACACGGTATGTATAGTTGCGGATATGCATGGTGTGTTTACCCCTGGAGTTGGTATTGTCACAACACGGCTATACATGAACCACTGGACAATCCGTCGTTTATGTGAATAGTGTGTTGAAACTACACGCGACACGGCAAACAAAAAAACAATATTCGGGGGTTTGAGACCATTGAATATCCAGACAAGCCATTCGCACCTCCTGCTGGCAGTATTAGCGGCATCTTCCCTGTTCGTCACCTAGTAGTACAAACATTCTTGAAGCCTCTGTAAAAAGGCTATGAACCAAAACAAACAAAAGCTAGACACGCATGCAACATATAGGAAAATAATTGTCATTTTTTAGAACCTTCGAGTGTCGGTTTGACAGTGGTGTGGCTATTGTTTGGAAACATCCTTAGCAAACGTTTTCACTGTATCCAATCTACAACGGTTAACGGAGGTTTGGAAATGTCCATAACAACCATTACGCAGTTCCGTGAATTTGTTATGATCCTGATAGCCTTGCGCTACGGATACGGGAAGTCGAATGTTCGAATCCAAGTTGCGACAATTGATCCTGTTCCAGTACGGCCGGACGGTTAGCTGCCAGCTAGTTAAATAATGGTACCTAAAGCATCTATGCTAGGTGCCTGGCATAAAGGTATGACTCGGACAGTTCAAATGAGTTCAGGTCAAAGGTGTCTCATAGGAAAAGGCAATTGCTGGCTCTTACAATAGGGGTTACACTATAATAAACAAACACTTTACTTTGCTTAACGTTTAAGGGTAGACGATTGCTTATTAACCGGGATGAATAACAACAAGTTGTAATGTTCTAATCAGTCGCCTACCAGAAACGTAACACAATACGGAAATGTAAAAGGGTCCTGTTTGACATTCCCAAACATTCGTCACTCAACCGTTGTAGGTTGCATACAGTGAGTACTTTTTGGTAGAAAAAAGAATTTAAAAACGAACCGCATGTAAAATATGTTTTCCCCGTGCAAATATGCAAATACACCGAGCACGAACCATGATTGGGGGGGCC
>JAUELF010238240.1:0-12839 GCA_031471495.1 Clinocardium nuttallii
TTGCTAGTGCTGATTATCAGTTTGACCTATATTATACGTATATTACAGGTTATCTATATTTGATTGGTTTGCTAGTGCTGATTATCAGTTTGACCTATATTATACGTATATTACAGGTTATCTATATTTGATTGGTTTGCTAGTGCTGATTATCAGTTTGACCTATATTATACGTATATTACAGGTTATCTATATTTGATTGGTTTGCTAGTGCTGATTATCAGTTTGACCTATATTATACGTATATTACAGGTTATCTATATTTGATTGGTTTGCTAGTGCTGATTATCAGTTTGACCTATATTATACGTATATTACAGGTTATCTATATTTGATTGGTTTGCTAGTGCTGATTATCAGTTTGACCTATATTATACGTATATTACAGGTTATCTATATTTGATTGGTTTGCTAGTGGTAATTATCAGTTTGACCAGGGACTCTATATTGTCCCTGGTTTGACCTATGCTTTACATATATTACAGATTGGCTGTATGGGATTGGATTGCTAGTGATAATATTTGCGCTATTTGGCTCCAGCTCCAGCTCCGGTGGTAACACAGTCTCCATTCTGTTCGGGAATCTTTCCCAACCAGCTGCTGGTTAAGGCACTCAGATATCTGTTTCCACTCGTAAGTATTTGTTTTTGGATTTACTGAACCTTGCATTTACATGTTTAACTTAAACGACTTTTATTCTGTCAATATGAACATCTATCAGCATTTCCCTATATAGATACCGTAGAAGGAACTTGGAAAAAAAGAAACGGGGTAAAAACCCGCCGCCCAGAGAGCGAAAATCAAATTATATTTCAAGGCGCACAATTCCAAAAATGCAATAAGGTTAAAGGTAAAAAACTCTAGATGGAGATCAGCATTTTAAAATGTTGAAACTTCCAGAAAATACTCCCAAGAGTGACATCAAAGTAAGTAATACAATGTACATAGTTCAAGACTAGTGTGGCAGTAACTGTTGGAAAACAGTCAATTGAAAGACATGAACATGTTTAAAATTTGGCTGACGGGGGTATGTCTACCCTGGGGGTATGTCTACCCTGGGGGTATGTCTACCCTGTATACACGATTAGTGTTTAGATGTTAGTTAAATTATCCATTTAATGTTAGTTAAATTATCCATTTAATGTTAGTTAAAGTATCCATTTAATGTTAGTTAAATTATCCATTTAATGTTAGTTAAAGTATCCATTTAATGTTAGTTAAAGTATCCATTTAATGTTAGTTAAATTATCCATTTAATGTTAGTTAAATTATCCATTTAATGTTATCCCAGAATTATGATTCTTATATTACAAGACAACGTTTGAACAGTTTTCAATATCAACGTTTGAACAGTTTTCAATATCAACGTTTGAACAGTTTTCAATATCAACGTTTGAACAGTTTTCAATATTGACTTTACTATCTATAATCTGGAGTTCAGCACCTTTTCTGTTCAAAATTAAATTCAGTACATGAAAACAGTTGTTTTTGTTGATGTTTAATTGTCTCATTAATTAGGGGGTTGGCGCTTCTGTCAACACAATTTCAGTTTACATGTCGACGTTTTCTTGATTATTCTGAGTGTCACCACAGGCAAATGACCCCGAAGACACTTCCCCACGCTGTTATTTCCCACACGCAGTGGCATTAACACGCATCTGAAGGCAGGCAATGTTTGATTGATAGGTGGTTAACGCCGTTTTCAACAGTTGTTCAGTTATATCAATTCAATTCAATTCAGTTTCTTTATTTGCATAACAGTCTACTTGTTGTTGCATCATATACATTATAAACATGTGTAAAGCAATACATATAGTATAGTTTCAATTGACACGAGTTATATAATATTTGAGAAAAGTGTAATTAGTATCAATAAGTCTTAATGATTAGATTGGTTTATCTTGATAATTTAAAATAGCACCTTATTCGGATTTCAATCCATCTATGGTACCGTTTTAGATTCACGTTTAGTGTTGGCCATATATATGTATTTACCAATACTTCTTAATATACTCAGTCTATCATTTTTCATTAATTGTTGAAATTTATACAGTGATGGCCAAACATGGTAATATTCAGGAAGTAAATTGATTCTTAGTTGACGATTTCCTTTTTTAAGTTAAGTTTTTAGAGACAAAACATAGTCCGGTTAGGCAATGTTTCCAGGGTAGTGTGTCACACGAGCGCAGGATAAGACTGTGCACGCCAAACATAATACCGCCGAATTGTTGAACATTACGTAAAAGTATTGAATTATAACATATATAAAACAAGAGGGCCCTATATCGCTCACCTGGTTTTATAGAACTTCAAGTTTTCAAAGTTGTTTTCTTTCCTAATGTGATCGGAATTGTCGATGACCCGGAACTGTCGAGTTCACTGTAGTATATATATAATAGACAAACGGCAAGCGAGTATAGAGAACAAGTTAAAGCAAATAGATGAGAGGCTTGATACGCTTGAGTAATCTAGGGATATGGCAGACAGTGACATGGAAGCATTGCCGATGAAGCACGATAACGTTTATGGAAATGTTATCGGACAAGTTGAAATGATTAAGAGGGAAATGAACATCATTGAAACAGAGAAGATGAAGACGTGTTTTCTACGTGTGTTCGTATTGGGGCTTGCTGAAAGTGAATCTGAAACAGAGAGTCTAGAGAAAATGGTTACAGAGAAGATATTTAGTGTTGTATGTGAACCATAACCTAACGTAGGGAGGTTATCGAGGGTGTTAGGCGCGTAGGCAGATTCACCAGTGAAAGTAATCCAAGCATTGTTATAGTTAAATTCAGAAGTTTTGAAGATAAATTTAAACTATTCAAGAACCGTGTTCAGCTTAGACAAAAGAGCATCCTTATTGCTAATGATCTGATATCATTCAGAGAAGCAGCTGAAAGCAATACAATGACTGGTAGGCTATTTCAAGAAAAGGGTGCGAGCACTGGCCGATAGAAACCGAGTGACATGGAATCATTGGACATACCAGACAATCGGAGCCGAGAGGGTGATAACATAGACAAATCGAAATAAGACAGTGGCCAAAGTCATAAACAATCGATAGGTTTTCTGAATTGTATCACTTGGAATAAAGAAGGCTTGAACTCAAAACTTTACCTTATTTTGTGAGCTTCTGGTAAACATTAGACATTATAACATTAGTTGAAACGTTAGACAATGATTATAGTTCGCAGAAAAATATTTCCAGAATTATGTATTGTTTGCTAGAAAAGCTTAAGACTTTGCATGGTGGTCGTAATATGGGAGGTGTTTGTACTTATGTCAGGCAATTGTTGGCAGATATATGACATAGATTTGTAATGATTTTGATTTTTTTGCGTAAATATCACTGTAGATAAAGCATTGTTGGGTACATAACGAGACTGTTTATAATATTCACTTTATCATCCGCCAGAAGGGTCAACATTCTATCGAAACAGTACAATTCCTGTGTATGAAGTGCTAGATAATACATTGCTCCATAATGAATTGCTTACCAAATAGTTTTAAATGGAGATCCCAATGCAAGAACTAGTTAATGAACATATTCACCACAATAAAAAGAATTTGCAGATATATTCGATGGTATTATTGGCGATTCTAGGTCTAATGATAATTATACTTTGAATAAGTTTGGTCGAAAACTGTAAGATCTTTGTAACATTTGGTACATAAAGGATTCACATATATTAGTCAGCAGAGTAGAAGCACAATTGATAATTTTGTTGTATCCACTGATATATAGTGATATATATACAATTTAGTACAGCAATGCAAAGTTAGCCATCTACCTGTAAGTCTAAAAATTAGAACTCAAGGTAGAGTTAATAAAGAATTAGATAATAAGATGGATAAATCATCTGGTTATAAACTTAATGATGGAAACAGTATGGTGTATACATAATCGTAAGTTGAAAGTGTATCTGAGGGTTATTTTAATGTGCTAGACACAATTAAAGAAGACTATAACGTCAATATAGATATAGTAATACATGAATTTAAACGATTACTTGTGTTAGCATCTGAAGGTTTGAAGACAGAACTTGTAACAAAGCTGGAGACAAAGAAATCATGGTTTGATCATGCATGCAAACTTTGTAAATCAAATGAAATGGAACGCTTGAGAACTTTTAGAACCAGTAGAATGATTTCGATCTACAGAAATATTTTAGATGTCAGAAATACCTTTATAATTTTTGTAAAATAAAACAACGTTATTTTTAAAAGAAGATTATAATAAATATGAAAGTTCTCTGAATAATTCGAAGCAATTTTGGCAATGAAATCGGAAAATAAACAGAAAGAGTAGAACTCAATAAAAAAATACAATTGATCAGTGGTTCGAACATTTTAAACTTTTGTTTGCTCCAAACGGGGAGGAATGACTGTCCGATTTAAATAGTACAGTAGGTTAGCATGGTAATAAGAATCATCAACATGGGGATGAAGCTACTAATGTAAATGAGGGTGATACTGATGATGATCATTATGCAGATATAATTATATCAAATAGTTTTGTTAGAGGTGATTTAGATGCAATGAACTTAGATAAAGATGGACATGGTGAGGTTGGTGAAATGACGAATATTTACAATGATATTAATACAGATAATTTAGATAAATAGAATAGTTAGTTTTAACATGCTTATCTCATATGATGAAATTATGCAAAACACTGATGAGTTAAACAGTAAGAAATCTTCATCGTGAGATGTTTTACCGTAACATTATATACGGTGTAAAGTGCCTACTTCCTTTCATAAAGAAGATTTTGTAATCGTCTATTCACAAATGAGGAGCTACCTACAAAACGGGCAAGTTCAAGTATTATACCTGTATATAAAAAGGTGGTTAAAGCTTTCCCGGTAATTATCGAGGCGTTGCATTGTAAGAGGTTCTAAGTCAAATGTTTATATCCATTTTGACTAAAAGAGTGACATTCTTTATCGAGGCATACATAAAATTAATAGAGACGCAATCCGGATATAGAGCTGGTTAATCTACACTAATGTATAATGCCTTTACTTTGTACTCTATTATAAGTAAATATCTACGTATGGAAAGGAGATATGTGTATGGCGTCTTTGTTGCTTTCCAGAAAGCATTCGATTTAGTAGATAGATTCATCATGTTTGAAATCATACGGTAAACATAAAGGCAAATCATACGTAAACGCAAAGGCAAATTATTTAAGTCTATCATTTCTATATATATATAGTTAAGTAAAAGCATGTGTTAGCAATGGCAATTTATAGTCATTAGGTTATTGGAGTGGAAACCCCGCATACATGTGAGCGGGAACGCCGTGGGGCTGTCTTAAGTACAGCTGTCAATCATCAGCAACAGCAATTGCCTCAGCCATTGTGTGTAGTGATAGTCTATTTGTGAAATAAACTTCCACATACGTAACACAATTCACCACACGTACAGGCCTGCCCCTGTATATATCTTTTTATTTTCTTGATAAGGATCCGCCATTTTTAAAAACTAATACCTTTGTTTTGTCAATGTTTAACCCTCAATTTATTTATGTCAAAAAAAGTATGAATGCAAATAAATTGATTTTGCGAACCCTATAGTATACCAGCTATACGGGCAATATCGTATGCAAACATCAAAAGAAAAAAAAATTCAATTACATCAGGAAACAGTTGACATTTTCCCCCTTACCACAATGTTTGCATAATACACATTTTGACCCTCAACAGCAGACGATTTGAGAAAACATTGTGACAAAAGAAGAAATTAGCTTATAACAAGCAATTGCTACGTCCGTCATAATGTTTTCTACTGTATAAGATAGCTGGTATTGCTAAAGTCCAGTATAATCGGCGGCCATATCATACGAAATTTCTTGTAAGTCTAGTTCAACAGCTTCTATATTTAAATCTAATGGCTCCAGAGCGGATCTGTCTGGAATATCAATTGTTGAAATATGTTGTATATGTTGGAATGCCACATATTGATCTGATGTTACACTGTATTAAATTACTTTATGAAACAAGCACCTGTATTTGACTGTATATGTTAGTATGCTACATATTGATCTTATTACACGAAGCATGCTACAAACTGTATTAAATTACTTTATGAAACAAGCACTTGTGTTTGACTGTTAGAATGCCACATATTGATCTTATTTTACACTGTATTAAATTACTTTATGAAACAAGCACCTGTGCTTGACTGTTAGAAAGCCACATATTTGTCTTATTTCCTAAAGCATGCTACACACTGTATTAAATTACTTTATGAAACAACTATTAGTATGCCAAAAATTGATCTTATTTTCTAAATGGTCAACAATTGAAGGATAAATACAGTACAAGTTGACATTCAACAGTTGATTATGAATAACATGCATATTACAATACAATAAAGAGTATTGCTTACTTCAAAACTAGTAAGGTAAATTAGATATTTCTAGTATATTTAGAGTTATTCATGTTTTCTTAACATAAATGTTTAAAACAGTGTGACGGACTAAGCAAGAGTAATTATGAATTTACACGGTATGGTACTGTTTATATTTGATTTAAAGTTTGAAAGCTATATGTATGAACCATGTAAATGTAAATAAGCTGATATAGTTTTTCGAGGGTGATTTACTTTTTAGCTCACCTAAGCACGAAGTGCAAAGCAAGCTTTTGTGATCACTTACCGTCCGGCGTCCGCCGTCGTCGTCCTACGAACGTGGTTGCAGCGGAATCAGAAAAGGGGAATATTTCCAAAACTTCTTCTTGTAGAAAAGTGCTTGCCCGATTGGAAATTCTTTTCGCGCAAATGTTTCTTGGGGTACCCACTACCAAGATCGTTCAACTATGTTGAAAAACATGGCCGCCAGGGGGGCGGAGGTTGTTTTAATAAGATGTGGTTGTGAAAACTGTAAAGTCTTAATGTTCAAAAATACTGGCCCGATGTGAACCCTCTAGCAAGAGGGGGGGGGGGGGGGGATGGACTATAGGGAGCGTGGGCGTGTTACATAGAGATATATAGGGAAAAACTTCTAAAATCTGCTAGTCTATACCCGAAAGGTCTAGAGTTTAGATAGTTGGTGTGTAGCATCGCCTCGTGGTCTTCTACCAATTTGTTCAAATTATGTCCCTGGGGTCAAAATAGTCCCTATCCCGGGTATCACCTTTTTCACATAGTAATATATGAAAATACTTTGAACAATGACTGAAACCAAAAAGCCTAGAGATTAGATTTTGGGTGTGTAGCATTGTCTACAAAATTATGCTCGTTGGGTCAAGATTTGCCCAGCACAGGGGGTTCACCTGTTTTACATAGAGATTTAAAGGAAATTTTTTAAAATATTCTTGTCAGAAACCAAAAGGCCTATAGCTTAGTTACTGGTATGTAGCATTGACTAGTGGTCCCCTTTCAAGATTGTTCAAATTATGCCCTGGTTAAAATTGGTCACGCCCCGGGGTTCACCTAATTTACATTGAGAGATTTAGCAACAATTTTGAATTTGTCTTATCTGAACAGACTTTTTCAGTTTCATAATGTCCTATTAATTTGACTAGGAGCGGGGACCTAGTTTTTGTTTGTGGAATTAAAAAAATCCCGGAAAACGTCCGGAATAAGTCCTTAATGAAAGCACTTTGTAATATGCACAAATGTCAGCATGTCAGCATGACTCAATTTCATAACTAGTTCCAGCTATCTGCGGTAACAAGAAATGTATGCAAACTGGTTTTCAAAGTAAAAAAAATCTTACCCACAATTCAAGAAATTTTTCGAGGGGAGCATCGATCCATGGCAAATTGGCAAACATTTTCGAACTGAATACAAAACAAAATATTTTATTTTAAATCATGTACACACAGCACAAAAAGCAAAATACAAAAGAATATATAAATAAAACTGTGCAGTATGCAGCTTCTTCTGAATATACACTGGTCGCACAAAGCTAATGGTTTGTCTCTTTCAGGCATCGGTTATTCATTCATAATTTATTGAAGATTTTTAACAATATATCTGACAAGAAAAGCCTAAATTTATTCACAGGAGATGCGTCTGTACTTCTGAATCAATGTTATCACAGGAGGGCGTCAAACAGGGTGACCCAATTCATCCTGTTTATGCATGATGGTCATTAATGATATCATTGACAATATGGATGCTAATTTAGAAGTTATCTTTTCATTAGAAGAAATAAAATTATTTCAACCTGATATGCAGATGATCAAATCATATTCTCTTCATTACCTCTTTCAATTGAAATAATGTTAGAATTTAGATAACTATTGCCAAACAAATAAGTTAAAGATCAACACAAAGAAAACAAGTCATGGTATTTGTACCAAATAAAGTTGACTGAAATATGAATTATTTATTTATAATTAAAAACAATTGAAGAAAGTTAAAGAATTAAACTATCTATGTGTAAATTTGTACAAATCGGATGTTGGTTTTGGACACAAAAGAACTTTTCCGATAAGGGACCCAAATCTTTATTTGGTTTATTCCCCTTACTTTATCAATATAAATTTTCAATTCTCACTCCCCCCAAATAAGTGAATTGTCTTATAATTGAGTACGTAATGCACTACGCAACATTAATTTAATATGAAAATTATCTAGATTACAATAGATAATAAATTTAGAATAGATTCCGATTGTCTTCTCGTGACCTGAACATTGTAAAAGGTTGACATATCAATATCCCACAAATTAATAGATTATGAACATTGTGTAATATGCAAACTATTGAAAGCTAGTATCGTTTTAAACTTTTCTGTCCTCATTTTATAGACTTACGCAAATAATTTTTAAAATCCTACTATTATACATGGCCAAATTTACAGAAATTCGTCAATATAATGATATCAAGTAACAACAACATTAATGATATAATGAGGTACATGTATATTTATTATGCAAATACACGCATGACCTCAATGTGCTCATTCACAATCAAATGTACTGTATAGTATATGTACTTGTTCTTCGTTGCCTCTCTTTTTGTATAATATTTAGAAGTATTGTGTTTACTTATAGCAAATGAAATGATGTGCTATTCTGTATGCCCGTCGGTTCGGTTTATAAGTTTTCCAAAATATAAACACACCTTGCCCTTGGAAGTAATACAATGCAAAAAAAACCCACAGACTGTAAAACGGTACATATTAATTAAATATTAAATACACGAAGATTGGTCCACTCTCATATGACAATCACGTAACTGTTTAGCTTGTGACTTTCGTCCGAAGATCAAGGCAGGCTGCTTTCATCTGAAAGCAAATTCATTTGAAGTGTTGAGTTAAACAAATAGTTTATAGCGATTCTTTGAAATGATGAAATTTCAGCAAATACTGCTTAAAGTGAAACAAGTAATCGGTGGAACCGAATAATGCTCCCCATAAGGGCTTTGTAAGTTGACATATTTCATTGTCGTGTAAAGGAAAACTTACGCTGATCCATTGCCATATTTCATTGTCGTGTAAAGAACCTTTCAATTTATTATATAGTTGTCCAGTATATGTATATAATACATAAAACAGACTTCATTAGTGTCCATTATATTTACATAATACAGACTTCATTCAAAGAAAATAATAAAAACAAGGAAGTACTTGTTTTATTTTATTATAGAGTTATGGTTATTGTGCAATTCACTCTCTCTCTTTAATATCTGTATACATTTCAAGTTTCATCGAAAAATCTTTAGTACTGTTCGAGTTAAGGTCCTGACATGGAAATATAAAGTCGAACAAGGGAGATAATTTGAAAATCATTCACTATACAGTTTTGGTTCTTGTATTATGCACTCTCTCTTATTAGTATGTATGTATATTTCAAGTTTCATTGAATTATATTCAGCACTTTTATATGTATGCTCAATACAAATAAAATGCGACGGACGGACATACGTGAGGGACGGATAAACCGATAACTATATGCTCTCCCAAAGTAGTTTGGGGAGCATAACAAAGTAAGTAATAAATATGTCAAAACTATTCTGGCAGTAAATGTTGAAAAAAAAGACAATTAAAAATGATGAAAATGTAAAAAAATCGACTTACTGGGTTTGTCTAACCAGTAAACATGAAGCATATAATCGAGCAGTATTTAGATGTTTATTGTACCCGAACATGAAAATAGTACACCTATATGATTATAATATTTCAAGACAACATTGACTTAAAGCCTTGACGATACTATATATAATCTTGAGTGAAGCTCCTTCAAGAGATCACAACATAATGCCAGCTATACGGTCTGTGAGGCTATTATTTCACACGTGAATGACCCTGGTATGGCAGATTTGCTCATGCGACTGAAATGAAATATATTTAGTTTTAACATTTTTAATTCGATATAGGAAGGCACACTATCAACAATACAAACAATAAGTGAGAAAAGGACCGGCATGAAAGCTAAAAGCTTATATAGTTCCTCTCCATTAGTTGATTGAACAGTTGTTTACACAGTGCAATGTAAATATACAAAGTGTATTGATTAACTAAAATGTAGCCATGAAAATGCTGAACAAGTGATAGATGGGGTGTAGCTAAATAAATTGTTAATTACATAATAAACTGATATGAGACTTATATAAACAGATAGCTTCAAGCATCCCTTGACCAAGGTTTTCAAATAAAGGTATTAGTTCTTATTTTAGTAAATTGGCTACTTAATCAAAGATACAATCCCAGTATTATTAAGAATGGTAATTGAGCCGCGACAACTGACTTCGGGTGTTATTGACTCTCAGTGAACGTTAATTGACGTACAACTAGTACTGTTATAATTCTACATGTTGAACAATATTTCCTTTTTTTCCCGAATCTAATTAAAAAACATGAATACTAGAGTCGTCTTAACTTCAGCCAGAATCAGCCATACATTGTTGTATATTATACAATACACTATAATACTATAGTAAGGTATGAGAACGGTCTAACTTATTCATAGCTCCGATATGCAAATTTAACGAAGTATTTTAGCCAATCAAGAAATGTTTCTCGATTGCTCGACCCGGATACTGCATGACAAATAAAACCCATCCGATGCATGAGAACCGTGTAGTTTTTAAAACATTAAGTGTAGGTTTGTTAATGATACATGGCGATGTGCGTGGCTTAAAATATGATCTCTGATCAATAAATCGTGAAAAGGGGAAGCAGAAAATAGAACTTTGTTTTCAATTTCAAAAATGTTAAAAATAAATCTGCTGCAGAGTTCAATATTGTCTGGAATCGTTATTAATAATTACCCCCATATGTTGGTCTAACTGCTAATTGTTTTACGTCGCTTTCAGTAGTAGTTCAGTAAATCACGTCGTTCACTGTGTCATCAGCACTACCGGTTTACTTTATCCTGACCTGATACATCAATCGTAAAAGATAAATGGCACACTGCGCACCAATTTGACTAACACTAGTATAATTCTATCATTTCGTGGGAGTTTACCAAATTAAAAACATACTAATAATAAAAATCGAATAAATCGAGGAATTGCTCCAGCATGTCGACAGCTCAACGTGATTTAGGGGTCCCATACCGTCGTCAACTAAGGTATAATGATTCAAACCATAGCCAGGCTTGCATACATGTACAAAGAAGCATTGGCTAGCGTCAAAAACGGTCCCATTCGAGTTATCGCAAGTAAACTGTACGTACACTGATGTGCACATAAAGTAGTCGTCGCAATGTACTATACATGTATGTCTCAATACCAGGTACCATATATGGTCCAAAAACCGGATAATGTTTACTTAGTTTTGCATTTTCATACTTCTGATAAGTGGACCCTCCATAACTGCGGCATGCTGGCAATGAAAATATGAGCATGCGATTGTTATGCTGGAATACAAACATATATTTTAACAAGTTGATGCATGTTTTGAAAAACAAATCCACAACAAAATATGTTTGATAGTAAAACTGCTCAGAGATTATTTGCTATTGAACTTTGGATACGGGAATTTAATCCCCGATATATATTTACGCGCATGTAAAGTAGCAAACGAGTGCGAATGCATGAGTTTGTTTTTGGACGGTACACCACAAGGGCATTTACAACATACAATGGTATATGCATTATATACATTTCATATACGATCGATGAATATTTTTAAAATCACGTCTCGTAACCGACGTTGTTTTGGTGCTTTTAGCTCTTACATGGTGAGAATGTGTGTCGTGACGGAGGTGGTGACGTAATATGCGTGACGTATCTTCATCAATATTATGAATTCCTCATCCCCACGTTCTATAAATATCAGAGGCATTTGTATACCTATGCAATACATTAAGTCATGTAAAAAAAATAAAAACACACACACACACAAATATTCCGATGGTAAAAAAAGGTTGTAGCTTTGAAAAAGAACAACTCAAAAGTAGTTCTTCAAAATGAAATAGCAACGTTTATTATGTGGATAGGTCTAAAAAGATCCGACCTAATCAGGACTCGAACCTTGGACACTGTAGACCAAAAGTGCACGCTCTACCACACCGCTATAAGCTACCTCAATAGCATGGCAGTATAAGTGTCCCCTTATACATAACCTTGGCTACATAATAAACAAACATTATCGCGCAATTATACTGTCCTTTCAGTTGCTTGCAGTGGAAAATTTAATTTACGAGCCGCCATTGTTGTTCTCGGCTCGAAATTGAATCATCGACAAATTGATGTGTCATGCTTTTTCCAACAGTGTATATCATAAAGAACTCGTGTATTGTTATATTCTGGTATTAACGCCTGGATTAGAGAACAGAAATATCCAGGCGTTAATACCAGAATATAACAATACACGAGTTATTTATGATATACACTGTTGGAAAAAGCATGACACATCAATTTGTCGATGATTCAATTTCGAG
>JAUELF010238251.1:0-12839 GCA_031471495.1 Clinocardium nuttallii
TAATTTTGTAGAAATGTTCCTTGGGTGACCCTCTATCAGATTCCTTCAAGCTATGTTGATTAGTCGAAAAACATGGCCGCCAGGGGGGGGGAGCTATTTTGCCACATATGGCTATTGTGAAAACTTAAAAAATCTTCTTCTCCGAAAGCGTCAGGCCTTACTTAAGTGACCCTCTATTAGATTTCTCCAAGTCATGTTGATTGGTCGAAAAAACATAACCGCCAAGGGGGAGGGGTGGGGGGGAGCTATTTTGCCATATATGGCTAGAGTGAAAACTTGAAAAATCTTGAAAGCGTCAGGCCGATTTTCAAATTATTTTGTAGAAGTGTTCCTTAGTTAATGCGTTAGAGTACAACAGCTTATCAATCTTTTGAGTAGGGGATTAAATCTTTTGAGACTGAATGTACTTCTTGAAACTTGCATAGGCCTTGCCTTAATTCATATATGCAGCCGAAGACTTTAGCACACATTGTGGCATACGAAACTTGCTTTAAATGAGCAGTTTTTCCTTTTGCCTCAATGTGTTCTACTCCAAAAAATAATTATATAACTAATTTAATTCATAGTAATTCTCGATAGTTTTGCATTGATTTTAAAGCCGGCTGCTGCAGATTTGTTGTATGTGGAAAAAGTCAATGAATAGTACTGATTATATCCAGGTTAAACCATTGATCAAGCTTTAATAAAAGTTTACTAGTCGTCTGCTACAGAGTTGTTGTATTTGGGTGGGAAAGGGGTGGGGGCGTTAAACATCACTAAAGAAATATTTGAAGTATTCCTCAGCGAAACGGGGGTAGACTTTACAGTAATCATAATTGCAAGACACTTAAAAGTTTCTTTATGCAGAACCATTTTGACGCATATCTACAGCAGACGACTCTGGAAAATATTGTGCTAAAAGGAGAAAGATTAATCAGTACGGGCCAGTTGTCTTTATGTCGCAATATGTTTAAATTTGTACAATGTAATACTTTCATTGAGAACAAATCCATAGTTTTGCCTATTTTGCCTATAATATGATTTAAGAGTCTGCAGTAGCAGCCGAGCCTCGGTAACGACTCGGACTGTCAATCCAGTTTGAATCCCGGCTCGGCCAACTCTCTTTCCGACGTTTGACAAAAGTAAATGCGACATGCGTCATTCGTCAGTCTATGCGAAAAAGCAGCCAGTTCCTTGGGAAGATTGTTGTGTGGAGTACTGGTGTGAGAAAACCAGAAGATACATGAGTAGGTGAATTGGCCGCTGTGATATGGCTGAGAAATTGTTAAAAACGGTGTTAAACCCCAATCAATCAATCAATCGTCTGCAACAGATTTGTTTTGAGAAAAAGAATGAATGTAATTATATAATTACTTGGTGTCAGCTCATGTTTGTCCTTATTTGATTCGAAATTTCCCATTTTAAAATTTACAAAATTTATATATATAATATCAAAGTGTTTTAGTTTTGTTTTTCAAAATTGCCAAATTCCAATCACATGCACATGTAGATGAACAAAATAATTTATTGTTTTATTGAATCGATTTCTAAATATTGATTTCGAGATAGCCGTCTGAATACTGCGTAGAAAGTTTGCGCATTTTTGTAGTATTATTGAAATCCAATAGAAGATATATGAAACTTTTTACATGATAACCATGATCATTTGACATATTTAGCAACACAAATTGATGTCAACAATCGTGTTTTTTAAACATAATTGACAACATTGAAGAAGAAAAAAAAGAAGATTATTTCTAATGAAACACTAATAGAGCACCATGTCTGACTGCATTGTTTTCGGGTCCAATGTAATTGATATATAATTTAGAACAAAACCATTAATGGTAATGTTAAATATACATATACATGTTGTTTACTTTCAGAAATATACACCATAGAAATACACATTTTCGGGGCGTTCATTATATACCGCTAATTGCCAAAAATAGACATCATCAGAGAAAGCTCAACCTATGTATAGTAATCCTCCAGCAGGTGGCGGGGCAGGTAGTGGTGATCAGTCACGACTTAATCTACGGCTTCAATAACCAGCTAAGTTACAAACCTTATTTGAACCACAACCTTACAAGTCAGCACGGTAGTTGTGTGATGTGTGTGTCATAAGACCACTATCAGGCCCAACAAGTCTTAGTCCGTCAATTTGTAATGATGACCATTCATAGTTGGCACTATGGTATGCAATTTCCTCCCTTACACAATATGTTTGAATGTCACCTCTCATAGGAATCATTAGCAATACATATTGGCATGTACATACTGAAAAACTTGTGAACACATGGAATGTGAAGTAATCTTAGGCTACCTTGAACTTTATAACACTTTAGTCCAGTTCATGAAAATTGTGCATTTTGGGACATGATGACGAGCATAAATGTTTTAACGTTATTTGCAACTGAAAACTGAAACTGTTTAGCATTTTCAATGATTTTATTGTGCACTTTGGGGCATGATGATGAGCATACATTTTTAAAACTGATTTTTGAGGGATAACAATCTTGAATACATAAACTTGAGGTCAGAATAATAAAAGTAACTAATGTTTTCTTTAATTGATAGTTTGGCTGTATGTGAACACTTTACATTTGATAACTTATGTGCACATGGTTTGTTGTGTTGGGGTACATCCTTATGGTGACCGTGTAATGGTAAACACACTTTTAGGGATTTCGGTTCGAATCCGAATGGGGAACCTGACACACAGACTGAGTTGTGCAATCTTAAATAATTTAATTTTATTTCTTCAGCCAGATTATTATAACAAACATATTGACACACAGATGCTCATTATAGAAAAATTACGGTATAATGACTTGTTTTCTATCCTATAATTTCAATTATGTACTAATATAGATTATTTGTGTGCAATACATTTTATTTTTCCTAAATACGCCAATTTCGGAGCAATGTTGGCCATTGACAATGCAAATGATTGAAACATTTGTTAAAGGCCCGATGAAACTCATCGTCTTAAATTTATAAAAAAAGTCATAATGTTCTATTTATCTTTTTAGACTTACGGAGATAATTTTTGTGTTGCAATTGAGTGTCATCAATTATTACGTTTTGGATCATGTTAGAATCTAAATAATATATTCAGCATTGTGTGTGGTCGGTTAGTAGTTCGGATGCAAGTATGCACCTCTCCCTCATTCTATCCCGCGAAACCCTTAAGGTTTCGCCTTTCTAGTATAGAATGAGTGTAGTGGAGCAGAATTATTCTATTCTGTTCGACGGAACGAATGTCTTTACGGCTATTGTATCAGTGTGTGGTAAAATTCAGCGATCTGGGGAAAAAGAAAAATACTGTTCGAAGAATTTCGCTGAAATTCCCAATACTTATAGAATTCAATGCGATCTAGGTCTGGGCGTTTTCGTTGTATCTGGGAAAAATCTAGTTTCATAGAGATTTTTAAGGTTAAACCCGGAAAATCGACATTTTCACTACATATTTCTGTAGAGCTCGCACCAGCTAAAATCGGAATCAGCTAAAAACCTGAAATTCAACCTAAAACTAGTCTGAGATCCAGTGCAAACAACGGTGTTTTTAGATTGTTCATACATGAAGTTTGGATTCTTGGAGAAAGGGTTCTTGACTTAAAAAAATATGTGGGCCTGAACATGACCGAATTTTTGGAAAGTGACGTCACGTAAGCGGTATGACGTCATAACGTGATCAATTTGGCGCCAAAACCCGATAATAATGTTCTATTTATATTTTAGACTAACGCAGATAATTATGATGTTGAAAAATACTTGAGTGTCATCAATTATTAGATTCATTACGTTTTGGATCATGTTAGAATCGAAATAATATACACATTGAGCGTTGCGTGTGGTCGGTTAGTAGTTTGGATGCAATTATGCCCCTCTCTCCACTCATTCTATCCCGCGAAACCCTTCAGGTGTCGCCTTTCTAGTAAGTAAGTCAGTCGCAATGCTCTTCGCCAAAACCTGACAGCCAGGAATGGAAAGCCATTTCTATAATGGTAACAGTATCGGATCCAATATCATATTTATGGTAATACTATAAAGACCAGAACTAACTTGCATTAAACAAGAGAACAGACCGTTCAACAAAGTGTGTGCACGATCTCTCGCCTAAGAGCCTGCTTCCAAATGTAAAACTAAATACACTTTTAAAATCAGGAGTCCGGTTAGAATGGAGACTGAACCACCAGACAGACAAGCGCAACCTAATCCTTTATTTTTTTTCCCCGAAGTTTAGGAGACATGATAATAAGGTAATTATCGAAGCCTCCGTCACCGTTTTATTAGCACGCATACCATAAAATACACCCACAGGTTTGTATTCTCAGCAAGTAATGAAGTCATTGGTAATTGACAAAACGCTGTTTTAGGTGCATGCAATGTACTGTTGAAGGTTATAACCTGCAGTCAGTGTATGCACATTTGTTACGTGTTTGATTGTTGGTTTTATGGGTTTTACGCCGATTTCAACATATTTTCAGTTATCCAGGAACTAAGCGTGTCACTCGTAATACTAACTAACAGCAGTTATTAAAGGATTAAATTTGAATTATAATGGGATGTCTTCTCCGAGGGGCCGACCAGAGCACCACCCATCATTTTTTCAAAATCCAAATAGGAAATGTAGAAGTCATATTTCGCCGTCGTGAAAGTATAAAGAAAATGCAGAAAATTATTTCTAACAGGATAACTCGCCATTGGATAAAGATGCATCTTACTGCTTGCAAATACTTTATTGAAAAATGTAAACCCTTCAAATTGAACGTCTCAAAATACAGACATTTAAAATAGAACAGCACCACACTATATAATGTTAATATTTGTGTAGTCAGACTTTTGATACTCCTTCTTCTATGCATCCGAATGTTAGAATATCACATGTTGCACTCAATCCTTTGAAATGACCTCAAACAGAACTATCATGGCGTGTTTTCCGTAATAAACGTTTTTTTAAATATTGATAACGGAACTGAAGTATTTCTATCGATTTTCCAAATAAGGGACCTATCAATATTCAAACTCAATAGCTGGTTACCAGATATGTTCTTGTTTTTGTTTGTGAATGTTATATATTGGAGAGTACACTACATGTATATCTGAACTGTTGAGATAAATATACGACACTACATATATATCTGAAATATTGAGATAAATAAACTGCTTAATGTCTGGAAGACAAATTACGACTATGGATTTGTCTTTTCAGCGACATTTTTGTTCGACCCATCCCATAAAGATCGAATTCCTTTCATTGAGATAATTCGATACCTTGTGACCGATTGTCATAGAGATAATGTCGTTAGCTTTACTTAGAGCACGCACACAGAAAAACTAGAACGTTAAACAATCTTAATCGAAATGTGGACTAGGAATACATACGTTTTCGTTACAATAAAGCGCATAACCTTGTCACACATGATAACGCATTTTGAAGTATTAGCGCCGAACGGTATTGTTGCTAAAGGATGGAGTGTGACAAGGTTTCAACTACTTTTAAAAATTGAGAATTTATTGACAGAGTTTTCATCGTTTAACCTGAATGTTTTAACAACCTGCTGCTGCATATTTCCTGCACTTTCTTATTTTGCAAGAATATTTTCAAAATTTGTCTAATGTAGAGACGTCAGAAAGCATCTTGAATCGACTCGTATGACATGGTCTAAGTTTGATTCATATGGAATATTCTGTATATCTGAATTCGTTTACAAACATATTGTGGTAAGATTTCCGGGAACCGGCTTTTTACGTGCACTGCGTTCATTACACATTGCATTAATTGCATCTAAGGTTTCACTGGAAGTAAACGGGGGTATTTAACGACGACTTAAGGCAACTCGGGGCGTGTATACATGGCCTGTGTTTCACCTGGAGCGGACAAAGATCTATGTATAAGGACACACCATCATTAGGTAGAATGATTGACACATTGATTGAAACCTCTGGTCTATTTCCTTGAGACGTGTGTCACAATTCATTCGCGCTTGATGGAACGAGTTTTATTAAGAACGTGTGATCTAATTGGTGTTTATTCAGAGACATGGCTGCTTACTTGGTCTATAATTCGAAAAGTGACCTTACCAATTTTGCAATATATTGCTAATGGACATAATTATTGAAGTAATATAAAGATCGTCTATTGATCCATACCTTTTAAGTTAACTTTTTCATATTTGAGCTATATACACCATCCAATATATGTGCATGTAAATTATGTTAACACAAAGATGACCATGGTGGACCTGGATCACTGAACAGAATTATGCAAGTAGATTGGTCATACCAACCACTATAACTCATTTTGTTGTCAGGTAAACTAATACATGAGGCCCAAAATCAGACATTTATTTTCTAAATCTTACAAAGTGCAAAACAACCCCTGATGACCATGTCTTTTAACCAACAACATGCCTTGGAAAAGGAGCAGGTAAAATGTTACATAAGGAACATGTTTACACAACTTTTTGAATTGTTTTTACTTAAATCAAATGAGGCAAAACAGCCACGCTCCCTGGCGGCCATGTGTTTTTTTAAAATCAACATGACTTGAAAAAACAGAGCAAATGGCCATGCAAGGAATCTATCTGCAAAATTGTTTGGAAATCGGCCAGATACCTTTGGAGGATAAGTTTTTTAAAGTTTTCACTATAACCATATTCGGCAAATAGCGACCATGTGTCACGATCAATTAAAAATGATCGAGGTCAACAAAGGAACATTATACAAAATTATTTGAAAATCTGCCTACCGGTTTGGCCATTTTTAAAAATGTTTCATTTCGGACGCTCGACGCATGATGCACAACGAACATTGGACGCAGTGCAACATTAAGCACTTCGTGCTCAGCTGAGCTAAATAGGTGTACAGAATCAATGGTGATTTCAGACACATCGTAATATGATTAGTATAAAAATATTTTATTGAGAAATATTTGCACATTGGTACATATATGTAATACATGTCATGTACATAGGATTGGAAACCAAGTGTCATAGACACTTATACAAATGCCTTTCCTTAGATAAACTTGCATCATATTCAAAATGACATGGCGTATCGATAGTGAATTTACGTGATATATTCTAATATGATTAATATCAATGGTATAGCAGTGAGGTGTACCATATAACTAATTACATATTTCGCCTCCTATATGTACACGCAGAGATATGTGTAGGCACACGGCTCGTTCAAACGAGTATTCAACGTTCGGATTTGTTCAGCGATGGTGGTTACTTGGAAGAGTCTTGGTCCCACAGAAGAAGTAAAATTTAATTTGTTTCAAGGCATAAATATTTAGAATTATATATTTATAAATTGGTGATATAACAATGGTTTGTTGCATCCATGTGTATACACAATCGAAGATAACCGTGCGATGTATTATGGCGTTTCTGCGATTCCATTCGGCGGGCGCCCATGGTACCACAACATGATCATGTAGTCACCTTAACGTTTTAAGACCAATTGCAAGTAACCCATGCTGACGATGTAAGCCATACAGTTGTTTCCGTTATGAAAGAAGTGTGCGAAGAAGGCTCTTGGATCGACAATCTCCCATCGGTATTCGAAATTAAAAGTCGAACGCAAACCGAGAACGCAGAGTTCGTTTGGCAATTGTCAATCGATTTAATATAAGCGAATTCAACAAATATAGAAGTCATTGGTACTTGACTTTAAATGTTCGTTTGTTTGTATTACTTACATTCAAGGATACCATACCTGATTAAATTGAGCTATCAAACACATCAATCAAAAATTAGTTATATTAATTTGAAATGTCATTCATTCCTTTAGGAAGTCATACAGTGACAGTTAAACTACGTTTTGGTATCAATTAGTCTAAAAATGCGCCATATGATTTAAATGTAATGTAATGATGCTTGTAGTTATTTATAGCCTGAACGACCTCTTGTTCACAAAGTCTTCAATACCTTCGCCATGGTCCTATTCGAGCACGCGTACCATCACCGAATGAAGCTTAACAACCGATGCGAATGAATGCATGAATGTATATTGTTTTATGGCGCATCGACAGCTAAGGTCATTTAGAGCGCAATTAAATTTATTTAGTCATAATCCCTGGGTAAACAAACCAGTACTAGGCTAGAAAGTGTGCCTTGCCCAAGGGCACTCCAGCATGACCTAATTGCCGCGACTGGGGATCGAACCAGGGACACCCTGTTTCGAAATCCCCGACGCTAACCACTCGACCAACAAATCGATGCGAGGGTGCCAGCAAACATACACACAGCTATCATAGTGATAATTGTAGAGATTTTGGCATAAATTACAAGTAACTATATTTTCCGTCAGTTATTTCTATAGTTTACATATACAGTTAAAGTTTTACATTTTCTTTAGCTACGGCACTTGCACACGTCCCATCAAGGTAAACAATCCTATCAAAGTATCAACATGTTGTTTTACTCAGATTGTAAAGCCTATTACTGTCATTGTTGTGACAAGGTCTTTGCTCAAAGCGAGCTAGCTCATTAACTTAGAGCTAAAGTCTCGGTATTTCATAGAACAACAATATGTGTAACAGCCAATAGCCATAATTCTTCACTTTAAATATGTTGAAACTCAATGTGAGCTTTAAAGTCGTGGTATTGAGAAGTATAATAGTGCGTGTAATATTTTCCAGCAATGATTCTTCACTTTGAATATGCTGATACTGTAGGATAAGCTAGCTCAGTCTCAATCACTGACGAAAATTCGCAATTACAGCGGAAGAATAATTGGTATCACACAGAGCTTAATAACGGGGGAAAAAACAACTAAATTGTTCTTTAACTAGAAAGAAAGACATTACCCAATGAATATGATAATTGCTTGTATTACCCTAACACACTTTTAGATCCATGTACATTAACACCGTCGTAGTTTCACAAAAGTACACTTTTATTCCAGCACCGGGTATGCTTAAGAACTAATAATATGTGCATTGGTTATGTGTCGAATATTCAAATTCATTATTTATATAACATTTTTCTTTTAACAGCTGTTTAGCAAATCTACCAACATTGTTACTGTTAGCAGCTGCTTTCTGTTGACAATTGGTCAGTAATAACAATTTTAAATTGTGGATGAAATTATTTGTTCTATACCAACAACTTCGCATATGCATACTGTTAAACCAATATATATATACCACCTATTTTAAACAATACCGTTTCTGCAAATTAGAATTACATGTTTTACAATATTATCCTTATAAACATTTGAACAAACACACATCTCTAATGCAAATCGATTTATTATATATAATATATATTACAGAGTAAATGTAGAATTGGCAACAGAATATTGATGGATGAAAAAGCGGGATGATTTGACGTTAATTTGAGTGAACGATGTTATGGTGCTTACACAGTATTTTGATAATATAACGCGTGGTTTATGTACTAGCACTTGACTTTATTTCTAAGAAATGAAGTCGTCTTGCTTTTCATTTAAATTCGTCTTTAACATGCGCGATCTTTCTTTGTATCAACACATCCATGCATGTCTATGGATAATACTTCAATAGGTAACTATGAATTGAACGTAATCAACATAGATCAAAGATTAAACTGTACGATAGCACAGGCTAATATTATTGTATATCATAATATTTCCAGTATATTTATCAAATTATCATTGTTTTTGTTTGTCAATTTTAAAATGTACATAAAAGCCATCCCACAGAACGGTCCAAGGTCCTAATCGATCGGAGCTTCGGATCACGGTTTTGTACAGGCATTATGGACGTATTTGGAGAACAGAAATTCAATTTGATCTTAGATATCAGGAATTTAAAAGCATCCGAATTTCGGTTTAAGTTTCCAATGTGGAATAGAGCAGTGCCGCGTCATTACGGTTGGCTAAATTGTAGTGAGTAAATGAAGTGGGTTTAACTTCTTCCTGGTGTTTTTTCAAAAGATTCATCTAGGACTAAATCACATGTATACGGACAATGAAGGGTCTGGAAGGACTGTGCTATTACACAACATTAGCCCGATCTATTTAATAAACGCAGATTCATCAAGACCCAAAATCGCTAGACGCAGTTCATACGCAATGAACAGCTTCCATTTTATCGTAAAGGGCATGCTATTGAAACATGAGCCGTCCCGCGAGAAAACCAACGTCATGGCATCTGCGTAATGTCTTAATCCAGGTCAGCCTGTGCTGTCTGATCCTGGCCGACACATTCCGTCTACCAGGGTTAGAGAAATTATTTATGAAACAGAAAATTCACAGTAGGCGAAAAGTGTCCGTCCGGGTAATATATTCTGCGTGGCATGCTTAGGCTGATCAGGGTCGACACTTTACGCAGATACCACATTGTTGGTTTTGTCGCGAGACGGCTCATATCAAGTTGCACTTGTCTTGAATAGGGCGAACACGTACTCTTGTAATTGGTTGTGTTCATTCAAATAAACGTCAAATTATTCAGACACTTCATTCATCAATGTTTTCATATTTTTCTAGGTTTACCATATAAGATGAATTGCTTTTACTATAGAATTGCCTTCTTTTTTCAGTATGACATAGACAAACAAATAATTTGTGTTTTTCCATGAAGTTGTATTACACTTAATACTTGAATGAAGTCGAGAACGCTAAACGTAATTAATTTACTCACGGGTTTCCTGCTGTTCATGTTAGAAGGTTATTGTATTCGCTACATATGTAACATTAAAGTTAGTCGACAAGTTATGCCCGCCGTGACCGAGGGATAAGCGTCCGGGATATGTCGCCGAGAAATGTTGAAACTTTATGTGATGATAAACCACCACATTAGGAGGTCAGCGCCAAACTTGGTATAACATTATGTAGCCCACTTCTATTTACCTCAAAACCGTTTTCGTTGTGTTGTCGTCTGCCCTGGGGAGTCGTACCAAATACTTTAAGACTTGTACTGCACTGCTTTTGAAAACGGCATCGAACACCATTTAAACAAACCTATGTAGTTTTCACGCCATTTAAGCTATCATAAGCAAGGCATGGCAAGACAAAGATTGACCTATGTATTAGTACTTTTTACAAGTTATATATTATTATTTATTTTACATCGGCTGTGAACAAACTTTTTGCTATTAAAGGTAGTTAATTTTGGTTTAATGCTTCATGGACAATGAACCAGAACTCGCTCCGAGTAATTTGGGAGACCCACAAATATGACCATTGGCGATAATCGGTTTTATTGCATTATCATCGATACATTATATGAGTAATTCATGTCATCAGGCACGTTTCTGAATCCCATTTCACTCATGAAACATACGGCATTAACAATTGATATAGGTCATTAGGTCTCAACAAAACGTGATGAGAACAAGAGACGGACTTATTTCCATCACAATGAAGTATCTTGGACACAGAGCACGTTCGTACACTCGAACCTTGAAGCCATAACTGACTACATCCTCGAATTCCATGCTTTAATAATATACGAGCCGTCCCGCGAGAAAACCATATTATGGCATCTGAACAATGTATCGATCAGATCAGCATGCGCTGTTCACGCATACTGATCCAGGCCGACACATTCCGTATCAGTGGGATAGAGGTATATATTAATGCTTTCTGAATCAGGAAATATACAGGAGGCGAAACTTGTCCGTCCCGGTAAGCATGCGCGAATAATTAAATAGAGTTAGAAACGTGGTGACAAATGGAGAAATTGCATATTTTGATCATATTCTTATTGTGTCGCCTTGTTTGTAAAGAGCCGTCTACTTCAGGGGCAAAACAAAGCGTCAATATGAGGGAAGGGGTTAACGTTTGGAAACTATTCACGATATACAGTTACACTCAACTTTTTTGCAGAGTTCAAGTGGTGCACACACACATTATGTTTGCTTGTGTATTTAGCAATCTGAAAGGTAACATTTTGTAAAGAGTGGTTTTCCCCCGTTTTAAAAAAGATTGATGTAACGGAGAAAGGTGACAATTTGAAACAAGTATGATCATTTAAGCGTGGGCGCGTCCGGGGAATATTGGGCTAATACTTACATTTCTCTAACATCTTTAATAGTTAAGAAGATATCACAGAGTTGACGATTCATCGACTCTCCTCATCCCCTATTCCTATTCCTGTCTTGAATGATATGGGAGAACACAGTTGCAATTGCAAAATTTCATTTTCTTAATCGTGTAATTGTATACACTCTTACAATTTTCTCTGATTGTCTTGCAGTCAAGAGTCAGGAAAAAACCCAGAATCGAAATATTTAAACCAAAAGATCATGATAACAGCCGAAATCAAATGTAACGAATTACTGTTTGTGTATTACGTTTCTTTTACTTAATTAAATTTTGCTTTAATGTCACCATATGTGAATTGGTGTCACACACCGTACGCGAATGGTATAATCGCTGGTGTCACCCGTCAACCCATGTGTAGTCATATATGGTTAGAACGATTGGAACAATGTGGAAATGTTAACAACCGTTGGAAAATAGCACATGTTTGTTTCTCCTAGTTTGGCATGTCAACTCCTTGTACTGGTTTAGATTGCGAACACTGTTCATTAGGCATTAGTGTGACAAGTATTATTTTACCGAATTGCTGTTCTTAAAATAGCTCATGTTAATAAAACAAGTTTCCTGACTTAAGCGTCATGTCAAAATTATGTTCCCACAAATGAGCCTCAACAGAAGAAAATGTGATTTTATATTAAGATGACCTTGTGCACATGCTGGTAAAGATAAGCAATGTTCGCTTCACTATAATGAACCATAGCAAATATTTCTACATTAAAGCAATACAGTTAAAGGAATACGCTTGGCTGAGTCTAAACTATATCCTCTAATAGTCCTACAGTAATGCATCATTTTGATGTAATTAATTTTGTTTTATA
>JAUELF010238262.1:0-12838 GCA_031471495.1 Clinocardium nuttallii
TTGAATATATAAGTAAAAATAACCTGTATGTTCTCTTTCTAGCAATAATTGAATGTGTTAGGAAGAAAATTTTCTTATTTTGTGAACTATGCTATATCTTTAATTCTGGAGGGGACTATAACTTTAACACAACAAAGTGCTATTGTAAAGTGTTCAAGTTAGACTTTTGGGATCGGTAAATCAATGTCAAAATGTAATATGCAGTTAGCCCCTTGCTGTGAGCACTTTCAGTGCTTTGAATAAAATCAAATCAGATACAAATCATAACCCACGTCATGTCGTCATCAATATTAAACGCACCCGATACCAGAAGACACACCGTCAGCTCCATTTGAGTTATCATTTTATTTTTTTCAAAAGACTTCTTGCAATATTGTATACATATGGCATGGCTTTCAGTATATAGTAATTTAATTTCTTAAAGAGAAAATCCATAGAGGCGAAACGTGTCTGTCCGGGTTTATCTGCGCGGCATGTTTAGGCTGATCCGGGTCGGTACTTCACAAAGAGTCCATTGTTTTGGTTTCCTCGCGGGACGGCTCAAATGAGCCTACAGAGGATAAAAGTATGATGCAGACCTGCGGAGAGACGTTTGTGTCAACTTATCTGGGTCTAGTCGATTGTAAATGTTGTTGTTAGTCTCGGCATATGTACTTTATCAAACTTTATCGGTAATTTGCCGGAAATATGTACATGTATCTTTTAAGAATTCGAAAGATGTGGAGGAAGTTTGAAATTAACCCTGTCCAACATTAAATCGCTTTCTGATGCTTCTGCAGCAGACGACTACAATATTGCAAAATGTGAAATTGCTCGTAATGGTTGCATAGACGTCTGATACAAATGTGTTGTTTGTGCGTTAAAGTTGATTCGAAAATAATGAAGTAACGGCTCAATGCTCTAAATTGTAGGCTATGAAAAGTGACCTTGCGCAAGGGCAGTCGAGAACTACAGGCGCATGTGGGATCGAAATCCGTCAGAAATATTAGAATAACAGGAAATGAGACTATGTACATTCAATCATAAGCTACAATCTTCTTAAATTAAAATGAACAGGATTCAATTTACATGTTTCGAGAAAGTTTAAATCTAAAAAGTTGTAACCACGAATGGTTAATAACTGTGGTGACGCCTTGTGGTATATCGTCGTCTAGTGAAACGTTAGGCGCCACGATTCGTCATTTTATCCTGATTAGCGAGGTTTTACGGGAAAAGTAGATGAACTTTTAACACTTACTACGACAAAGGCGTTTTGTATTTCAATCTATCTGGCACCTCTTCACTCAAGATGCACTGGTATTGATCAGTTTTATCTTACGCCCTTCATGTTGAACAAACGACGGATGTGGCCTTATCAGCAGATTACTTTTGATGACATTTTGTTAAAGGTGAATCTGTATAAAACTCATATGGTACAAGGTGCTTGCCGTGGTACCATCGATAGTAGTTGTTGTCTATGTCCGCCATTTCATGAATGATTCTCGAAACAGAAAATCCAGTGTCTGCGCGGCATGCTGACCGGGTCAATACCCCAATCAGTGTTCACAATGTTAATTTTCTCGTGAAACGGCTCAAATCTGTAAGTATAACTATACGATTTTACCGATCTTTGTTCCATTGGGTTGGCTCTATACAGGTGACACAGTCTTCAGATTGACGAAAAACAAATTGTTTTCAATCTCAAATATAGATTTTTCATTCAAATGTCTCGTCGGAACAAGATTAAATGTTGTTGACGCTTCAGCCGACATAATGCTGGGAATTATATTTCGATCCATTTATGGCATAACCGTTTGAGTAATATATGTTCACAGCAAGACTTTGTAGCAAACAATTCTTCCTGCAATTTTGTTAACGTTTTTTAACGCTCCATCAACATTATCAGGTCATCTTCCACTAGTTCAGATGCTCAATTTTAGACGGATATTTAAAATACAACAAAAACCAGATAACGATGAGCGTTAGATATTTGGGAAAAAATGTCTCCTTTTAAGGTCATTTATGTATCTCAATCAATGTTAAATAAATATTGCTCAGTTTCAAACATATATTTGAACAATATATAAAGATGAACGATTTTAATGGTAAAACAGTCTTGTATAACAAAATGACGTTCAATCCTAAACCTTTTGCGTTTATCTAAGCAATATGATATGCATATGATATCAAAGGGGAATAGAGTCTAATGATCATATAAAACATAAATGTCGTGGTCATAAAACAAAAGTCAAACAATATCAATTACACATTTGGTATGAACCCTTGTCCTGCTGGGTTCTCGTACACGATATCGCAATACTCCACCATTGTGTGCCGGTTTGCATATTTCATAGCTCTTGGTGGTTTTGCTTAAAAGGTAGGGTGATAAGCATGGCACACAACATTTATATTGTAACACATACACATTGTATGTGCAGTCTGGTACAGATATCCATTAATCGCAAATGTAATTTGTTTTCAGCTTAATTGGGATGAAGATTGTATTGTCACCAAAATAAACAAATTGAATAGTGGGTAAATCGTATCTTAATGTATCTTTTACAGACTCCAACGTGCATGAAAATGTCATAGTTTTGAACGTGACGGACATCCAAATGCCAAACCAAAGTGTATATGTTTTGCAATTGACAATGACCCGAAAATAAATGATGCTCATAGGGTGGGTCAACGAACAAGAACATTAGCACGTCTTATTACAGTCTTGGAAACTAGATAATCAGCAGATTATCAACATGAGCAACCTGATCAAGGAAGAAAATTATTACCTGGTAGTAAAAACAACTATTATGGTGGCTTAAAATAGAAACAAGTTTGTAACTTACTAGGAAAGAGGATTGGAATATTCTATAACATGTCATAGCCATGAACATGGCAAGGGGCTTTCCTTCTAGCTATGTGCGTCGTAGGCAGAGCATCATGATGGTCTGTTGTATGTTGGTAATCTGGCGCATTAAAGTGTGACCTCTGATCAGGCAGTGTGTTCGGTTGAAATGCAGCTCTTCGTCTTTCTGCATTCATAGGAGACTGTACGCTGCTCGGTTGAGCGAACTATCTTTGGCTGTGTGGCTCGAGATCAGACTGCACCCTTGTCATGTAGGAACTCTGTTCTAGAAACCGATTTGTTGGGTAGTGTCTGTGTTTTGGGTAGGTTAGTACTTATGTACCTTCTTGGCTGGCCATACTATCGGTGATATAATAGGGGCTGCACCTCTGGTTTCCGGTCGGTCCCGGTGTCCATTTGAGGTCTTTCACTAGAGATAAGTGGAGTCTGGTTTATGTTTACTTGTTCTTATGTAAGGTGGTGGTCTGTTACAGGTCCGCACGGATTGGCCGGTTGATCGTACACGGTCGAGTCGTGCTGTCCTTGTCTTTGTTCTGCGTCAGCCCCTTGTTTGATAGCGTTACATATTCCCTCACTGTGCGACTTTCCAACCGGTTCCACCAAGTTCCTTCTCTTCACAATACCTTATGTTGTAGGTTCGTATCGCTGGATTTATTGGGATTTATTACTGTGAATCCCACCTCTGTCACCATAAATATGTTACGCACAGGAGGTCTTTCGATTTTCTTCTCTTCGAGGGGAAGGTAGTGAATTTTGTTCACATATAGCTATTCAGTGTGATAGGGATTTCGCCATTTAATTAGCTATATTTGGTCCGATACTAGGGACGGTATGACTCAATGTTCAATCAATAATAAAGTGACTCCACGGAAATATACTTGCAAAAGCAATATAAGCTGAATAGAACTAGTTTGGAAAGTAAAAGATCAGCTAGTCTAATTCACAGTTTACAGTTTTAATTATGATATAATCTCTATAGCATACCAAGTATGTACCAGGTAAATAATGATCATTGGATGAATATATATATAAGACAAGTTTCTAACAAGGAGAGTACAAACACTATGTGATAATACTGTAAATAAAACACTAGTAACAAGTTAAGTAATACACAAGTTACCTAAATAACATGAAAGACGGAAAATAAGGTTAAGCTGCAGACAGTAGCTATACTTGTAACGAATTTCACAGATTACGTACACCGCTGCAGTTCCAATCATTTTAGATCAGTTAATTCCGAAAGATGGTTTTAAATACTTAAGATACGATATAATATAAATAAACAAGAGGGCCATGATGGCCCTGGATCGCTCACCTTGGATTTTTAAAAGTTTGTGCAGGTGGTTATTAACCATAATTTTACACAAGATCATGATTAAATCAAAGTGTTGAAGGCACTATTGTATAGGGGAATACAAATTTGAAAATATAAGGCATAGTTAGTATGAACAAACATTTTTTATTTACGATGGGTTGCACATTTCGCTATGTAAGTCGACTGTTGGGAGCTAATGGGGTCAAAGCACATATAAAAGTTTATGGTGGTCAGTGACACATAAGTCCATGTTATCTCAGTAACGTGTGCAAACTATTAAACCTGCATCGATATATGTTTCACTTAAAGTTCATTTAGTCGATAGGGAGATGAATACTAAATTTGTATTGGCACTTTCACATAAGAATGTTTTAACTTATAAACCTGCATCAGTATATGGGAACTTAATGGTTATTTTGTCCAGAGTGAGATGTATCTTGCATCATCGTCTACTTTTTATATATAATGGCACTCCGTCTGTTGTGGTTAAGTTGACCAACGTTCTTCCAGAAATGCCCAATTATGTCGACTGCTAATGGCGTATGAGCATTCTCAAAATACCATCTCCTTCAAGTATGAGTATCCAAAAGAGGCGAAGAGACTGTAAATTAAAATGCATTAATCAGCACAAATAAAGCAATTGCTAAGGTATGAAAATGCATGGTTAAATACACCGCTCAAACATACTGACACATACAAGCACGACATTACAATTTACAAATGGGCAGCAACAAAACATTCAAAACAGTAATATAATACAAGCTCCAAAATAGTAACTCACCCTGTTCAACATCCGCACAAACTCCACATAATTTGAGATAACTAATAATCTCAAATATTTACATATTTCCTTACTCACTGCAAAGCTCTCACTGACCCTCATACGTGGACATCGCTTTTATATAAGTACATGTGTGCATGAGTGAACACTTTTTCCCCATGGAAAATAACATTAAATGATGAAAACTTGTTAACCTACAACCCGTTATAATTTGACCGTTTACACAGTAACCCTTTCTTCTCATAAACAGCTAGATGTGTGACAATTATACTTGTCAAAACCCACAGCAGTTGGCAGAAGTTTCCAAAAATCTTGTTTATGTAATACCTGTAGTGTTGATCAGACAGTGCGGATGCATTGGCCAATGTAGATATATACTGTTCTCTACGTTCTCTTTGTAGCTTTTCCGATGGACAGAAACACGACGCATAATGGCTCGAAGGAATCTGATAAAGTGTCACCCAAGGAACAATCATGAAAAGGTATTGAACATCGGCAAGAATGCTTTCAGAAAAGAAGACTTTTAAAGTTTTCACTACGGCTATATAAGACAAAACAGCTTCATCCCCTAGCGGGGACGTTTTTTGACCTATCAACATAGCTTGAAGGAATATGAAAAAGGTTCACACAATAAATATTACTACCATTTTATTTAAAAATCGACTGATCAGCCTTGGGTGAATGTTTTCGATCAAAACAAAGTAAAGGCATTTTGATAAGGACACTAATAGGATGCCTTCTCTGAATATTCATACCACTTGGAGAGGAGAAGTTGTTGACGGTCAATGGACGACGGGTGGCGATCACAATAACACACATTGAGCACTTCCTGCTCATGTGGGCTCATACAAATTTGCGACGACTGTCGCATTCCGGCCAATATGTTCTTGGCATAATTATTATTGAATTTACAATTTAACTCTTGGAAACAATTACATTCAATAACATATTTGATCCGTTCCATGAATAAAAAGAAAATCCACAGGAAGCGAAAAGTGTCTGTCCACGTTAGCCTGTACTGCGAGCTTAGGTTGATCCGGATCGATACTTTACGCGGAGTCCACACTATTGGTTTTCTCGTTGAACAGTTCAACTGCTGAGTCGGTATAGGGGATTTGTCTGTATTTTAGCCCCTTCCAGAATGTGTGTACATCTTGCTCGCGACATAGACGAAAAACAACAGAATATGTGTACAACTTGCTTGCGACAGAGATGGAAAACATTAGAACGTGTGTACAACTTGCAAGTTGTACACACATTCCGATGTTTTTCATCTCTGTCGCGAACAAGTTGTACACAGATTCTACTGTTTTTCATCTCTGTCGCGAGCAAGTTGTACACATATTCTACTGTTTTTCATCTCTGTCGCGAGCAAGTTTTCAACACACATTCTAATGGTTTTCATCTCTCTCGAAAGAGGTGATCAGCATCATAATGTGTGTACAACATGCTCGCGGCAGAGATGAAATACATCAGAATGTGTGTACAACTTTCTCGCGACAAATATGAAAATCATCAGAATGTGTGTACAACTTGTTCGCGACAGAGATGAAAAACATCAGAATGTGTGTACAACTTGCTGGAGACAGAGTCCAAACACATTCAAATGTATGTACAACTTGCTCTCGACATAGATGAAAGATATCAGAATATGTGAACATCTAGCTCGCGACAGAGATGAAAAACATCAGAATGCGTGTACAAGTTGCTCGCGACAGAGTCCATAAACATTAGAATGTGTGTACAACTTGCTCGCGACAGATTCTAAAAACATTAGAATGTGTACAACTTGCTCGCGACAGATTCTGAAAACATTAGAATGTGTGTACAACTTGCTCGCGACAGATTCCAAAAACATTACAATGTGTGAGCAACTTGCTCGCGACAGAGTCCAACAACATTAGAATGTGTGTACGACTTGCTCGCGACAGAGTCCAAAAACATTAGAATGTGTGAACAACTTGCTCGCCACAATGTCCAAACACATTAAAATGTGTGTACAACTTGCTCGCGACAGAGTCCAAAACATTATAATGTTTGTACAATTTGCAACTTTTTTCGTGTTTTCGCCTGTTTGTTAGACGAATTTAAATATGGAAAGGTAGCAGCTATTTATAATATATCTATTTTAAACCGCCTCGCGTCAGTAACAAAGAGTTATTAAAGGCATACGAATACTGTTTAGTGCCATTTTGGGATTTCTTATTTTCACGAACGGGATTATATTCCAAGACATGTCAACCTTATTGTGTCAATCTAGACGGGTAACGAAAATACGTGACAACCATGGTACATGTTCTCGGCTAAAATTGTCTTTGTCGCTCAATTGTTCAATTTCAATTTAATTAAAGCCCCAAAAAAGGAAGATTTTTGGGGGAAAATCATACAAAATGTATGCCTCTTCAGACAGGACAGGGACGTAGTCGTAGTTTTGTTTCTGGTGATTTAACGGACAGATTTGTTTAACACTTATCCACATATGATCATTTTCTGCTTCTTTTGCTACAACGTTTTCAAATATTTTCAATAACAATTAAATGTTCATATATAGTGCATAACCTTCCAACGTCGAGATGTACCTTAGTTCCTGAAGTCATTATGTTCGTCCTTTTCTTCCATGGCTTAGTATTCGCAGGGATCTGAGAAGTGTGTTACTGTTGTCTAATGTTTTAAGATTCATTCAGAATGATTCATACTCATGAAAATAAACCTGAGAGATCCGCATATAAAACAATTGTCCGTGTATATCCTAATATGCAATCACAGGCATCTGCTGTAGATTTGTTCGTATCTGGGAAAGAGATACAGGAAGCTTTCGAACTGAGAAAACTATTCCAATTATGAAATTGAAAACTAATTAAAAATAATTTCGATTTGGAAAGTAATCGCTTCAATCCCTGGCCGGGTCATACAAACGTGTAATGACTGTCCCTCCTTCTCGCTCACGGTATATGTTCTAGCAGTACGACTGACTTGCATTTGTCAGGATAAATTGACCAATAGTACTGGAGACTTGCCAAGAAATGTCGTGGTATAACTGACGAATTGTTGAAAGCGGCGTAAAACACAATGAACACTATGGGAATATATTTCAGTAGCATTTGTTAGAATGTATTTTCTCTAGAAATTAAATTTTACAACAATAAACTTACCGGTTCAGCCTACCAAGTCACATATCACCAAAATACACATGTTTTAACAACACTAAACACATACATGTGTATACCACGAATTGGAAGACAACAGTCCGATCTTTATACACAGGTGGTATTTATTTGCAGGATCATTTCCTGCATAAATGATCTAAAGCAGTAGTTTCTATTGCCTAGGAAGTCCTATTCAAAGTTGGTGTTAAGCGCCAGTGCGACTGTACTTGTATTTTGAAAAAAGTTAATTTTTGACCAATATAGTCACATTTAATTAAACCAATTATATGCACATTTAGCATTTTGTGTTTTCAGACGAGAACTATTAAGGTGGTTCTTTAGAATGTATGTCATATTATCTTCCCCGATTCATAATATCTCCCTCGATTCATACTATGTAAATTGTTCTCAATTGAGGTCATAAATTTAAATAGAAGATGTGCTCTCATCCAATAAACGATCATTTACATCGCCCTCGAGACTGAAACTGTCACTGAGATATTGACTTTGAACTGATGCCATCTGTTTAAGGTCAATATATATCGGGGAGAATTCTTGCGAGACCTTGGCTGACATTCAAACGAATGGCCCTGGTGCTTTTCTTATACACGCAATTAAAGGACACGTTATGTTTTTATTTTATCTTGCGGAATTCTTAAAAACTCAGGCGGTTATAAGGGCGAGGGCTGTTATCCCCCGGAGGGTGAGGGATGTTATCCCCTGGGTTCTTGAGCACGACATTGCTTTTCAATTGCTGCGGTTAATGGTTTGCTGAAGCGATAGTACTGGAGTATTTTTATAGAGGTTCATATAGGGAGGGGCATTCAGCTCTATTCCCCACAAAATCTTGCTATGTACCCAATCAAACCACATATATATGGTTATATGGTAAAATGAGGATTTTCTAACAAAACTCCCATTACCTAGAGCTCGTCTAATGTGAACGGAATATAGAAAAAACTGATTGAATTTGAGTGATCCACGTAAGCAATTTGCCAATGGATTTTTTCATTTAAAGTTTTATAAAACAGGTTCAAGCAATTTGTTATTGTGCGAGTCTTTGATTTCTTTTTATGACGAAAATCGGGTTTTCGCGGTCATAAAATAGTCCCAACATGTAATACTTAATAAATTGTTAAATAATCACTACTAAAATATGTCAATGATCCTTTTACCTCGTACATCTATTGTGACGTTTATGTCAACCAGATACACGTTTATAGTCATTTTGTCAACATACGCGGATAAATACAAGAATAGTGATTCGGTCATGTTATATTACACACGTAATATATAAAAAAAAATACGTAATGGGTATATTAGTTCGGATAAAAGCATTGTCATGCGATCAATATCCATATCGTTATCTTTAAAATGTGATTAAATAGACAAAGAAATACCGATACAAACGTGCATTATAACTGCCAAGTATAAGATACTTAATGGCATCATATTGAATTCTGATATGTCATGTTTATTTTGTATTAACACGATACAAGCTAGTGTATTATGTTTGTACAAGGTAAATATAACAATACCCCTTTTCATTTAGTTGGACACTTACGGCGCTGGTCACAAAAGCCTTTGCCATTTGTCGGATATCATTTATCAACATGTCAAGGATTGCAATTTCTGCCAATGGATGGTTCGCTCGTTTTCGAATTCATTGTAACTCCAACGAATTACTCCAGAAAAATACCAAATAGTTAGTGGATGTCAGAGATTCATTTCCGATTTTATCTTTGTCGCAACAACATTTTCTTAATAATTTTAACCAGTTTCAACTTGTAGACACCTTTGCCGAATTTGAAACTTTTGAAAACAATGTGACAAACCTGATATTGCTCACAACAAGCAACTTTTCTATGTGTCAGAATTTGTCAAAGGTTAAGTTATATATAGTTGAATACATTTGCCGAACTGTTCTCAAATGGCGTCTGCTGAATAATTAACGTATGCTGTAAATGGTTAATGGCTTTACGCATCATGAGGTAGTGATGTGGAATTTAATGGCGTCACATACCGGACCTTCCTGGTATATCTTGTTAAGCTTGGTGACAGATGCATTTATTGCGCTGAGGTAATATCCTTTGATTGTCGAGCCGTTATAGCTCGATGAAAAGGCCATGGGTTCGATACCAAAGTTGGCCAGATAAGTAATTCTGATGACTGATAAAAGTCATTGTGACTAGCGTAATTGGTATCCCACCATTGGGCTTAATAGAATATATGAGAAGGTAGCCAATTACCTTGGGAAAATGTTGAAATGTTGAAAGAAAGTTGAGTGGAGAACTTTTGTGCGAGAAAACCATGAAATACACGTTTAGTGAACTGGCCGCTGTAATAAAACTGAAATAACGTTTTAAACGGCATTTAAGATCAATCAATATCCCTATCTTGCTGTCATGCACGCGTAAGACTTTGTATTTTAGCGTTGCAGACAGTGTGAAAATATACCACATGGGACCCCAGCAAAAATCTTAATCTTGATTAATAACCAGTTGGTAACATGATTTTCTTCAAAGGAGACATATATCAAGTGAGTGAGGATAACGAATTATTCATCTGTCTGACAACAATGATCCAGGATGGATGGCCGTTGACACACGTTTGACTATCAAGCTTTAAACGCCATTAGAAAACCGAATTTCGGTATTGCTTGGAATTAGTTCAAAAACCGGTTATCAGCATTATTTCACTGCGGCCATTTCATATTCTCTGTGTTTCCTTGACTTTACCGCACGAACATTCCACTCAACAGTGTGTTCATGCAACGTTGAATATGATACATTCACACAAATATGTTTGACAACTTGTAAATAAAGATCAAATTTCGGCCGTAAGTTTGCCTTGCTAATCTTGACATCGCTCCTTAGTCCCCGATTACGTAGTGGTGGATTCGTTTTCGAGACATTAACAATAACGGCCGATTCAGGGCAGTTGAATAGTTACCATGTCTTGTTTTTATTTATATTCCTAAACATGCAATAATAATGGGTTATGCAAGAAATAATGGCTTGATTGATTTTGGGGTGTTTTTACCGCCGCTTTCAATAACTTTTCAGAAATATATCGGTGGTTACAAAGAAAGTTACCAGTACTACTGGTCGATTTATCCTGACAGCAGCCAGTCAGTCGTAATGCTAACCCCGCAGCTTTGAGCGCCACGATGGGAAGCATTTACTACCTATTTAAAGTCTTTGGTATGATCCGGTCTGGGATCGAACAGAAATTACGGAAATTAGTTGACTAATAATCTGTGAAATAATTACTGCAACACGTTGGTGTTCCTATCACGAGGCAGCACTACTAGTCATTCAATACTATATGTTATGGATCATTTGGATCTCGTCATGCTTACAGAAACCACAAAGCACTTTTTCCGGTCTTATACTACTTTACATAACTTTATTTCCGAAAGACTTCAAACACTTACTTTGTTTTGAGCCAACTAATATAAACAGACATACATATAAAACAAATTTGACAAATATCAATTAGCAAAAATCGTTAATACACAAAATAGACAAAGTATAAATGTAATTTTAGTAACTTTACACGCAGTAAACCTCCCTTAAACATTGCAATCAACCAGTCACGAGTGAATTAAATACTTCTTCTGGCCATCGATTGTAGAACGGTATCACTCGTAAATAAATGGCTCCAGCCCCTGCCTGCCAAATTAGTGTTAAATGGTTCGTGTGCGTCCCATCGCGCTAATATGTTCCATAGACATCAGCCTCCCTAGAGTGGAATTATGTATTATTAACCCTTATCCAGCTATATGTAACATAAAACAACATTTACGTATGATTGTGTGTAAGACCTTAAATAACAAGTGTATATGTCGTTGTCGTATTGTAAGACCTTAAATAATAATTGTATATGTCGCTGTCCCATTGTAATACCTTAACATACAATTACGTTTATGTTTGTCCAAATGTAAGACTTTAAACCACATTTACATATGCCGAAATGTAAGACTTTAAACCCCATTTACATATGCCAACATGTAAGACGTTAAAACCCATTTACAAATGCTAAATTGTAAGACTTTAAACTCCATTTACATATGCCGAAATGTAAGACTTTAAACCGCATCTGTTTTACTCAGTTTGTCAAAGAAAGATCTTGATCAATTATTATATATTTATCGTTTATATACTCTTAAAAGTGTCTATTCGAGTATCCACAGAAATGTTCTGGCATTGCTTAACATGATTATTCAAATTCTAATAGAAAAATGTCAATCGGATGCCACACTATACATAAAACTGCAAATAATACTCACTGAGGTAGTGCATGACTAATGCCGAAATTAGCGCTTATGATGAATACATGACACAAATCGATGATCTTATTTCAGAATTTGATACCAAAGGCTAAATGTAACCATATATTACCAACAATAACCATAGCAGCCACAAATTATAACTACTAATGGGTTGAAGTAATGTGAAACATTATATTTTTAAGTTGCGACTTTTCAGACATGCTTACAACTAAGATAAATAACAAACATGAGTTCGCCTGAAAGTGTTTGACATTAACATTTAGAAATATAAAATAGCATGTGATAAGTTGATAGTAAGGGACCACAGCATTAAACGGGGTTACACATCAACCATCGTTAGATAAAAAATATTATAAACTTGATTGCATAAAACATACACACATGTGTAACGAAAACGTTCGGATATGCAAATTAGCATCACCGTTTCGAAGTGATGGAGTATAGGGTTACATATAAAAGA
>JAUELF010238273.1:0-22453 GCA_031471495.1 Clinocardium nuttallii
TTTGATGCTGGTGACCGTGAACTATTGTCCTAGTGGGAAGCTCAAATAGACACCGGACACGAGTGTTTGATGCTGGTGACCGTGAACTATTGTCCCAGTGGGAAGCTCAAATAGACACCGGACACGAATGTTTGATGCTGGTGACCGTGAACTATTGTCCTAGTGGGAAGCTCAAATAGACACCGGACACGAGTGTTTGATGCTGGTGACCGTGAACTATTGTCCCAGTGGGAAGCTCAAATAGACACCGGACACGAATGTTTGATGCTGGTGACCGTGAACTATTGTCCTAGTGGGAAGCTCAAATAGACACCGGACACGAGTGTTTGATGCTGGTCACCGTGAACTATTGTCCCAGTGGGAAGCTCAAGTTTGCGCCTCGTCACACGTAAAGCAACGGGGTTTTAATTAATTTAAATTAATTTGCATTTCTGATTACTGTATACCCTGATATGTCTCTTGATATGAGCGGACCGGGGATCGACGCATGCCGTTTTAGGAGAATAGAGGTATAGAGTAATGCAATCTGACTAAAGATCGTGTACTTTAGTCAGATTTAGAGTAATGATTCCTGAAACAAAACATCCAAAGTAGGCGAAAAGTGTATATCCGGGTTAGCATGCGCGGACTGTGCAGGCTGATGCAGGTCGATACTCTACGCATACTAATGGTTTTCTCGCGGGACGGCTCATATGTGGACAATGTATATCTTGATAAGACTGGTCTGGTTCTACACTGTACTCAAAGCCAAGTTGAACCTTTTAAATAGTCTCTTCTAGTTCATAACAATTCTCCAAACACTGTATGTACGATATGAATAGATGACGAACAGCAAAGAACCTGACCAGACTGCGTAGAAGCGCAGGCTGGCCCAGATCATTGCTCGTCGGAATGTCTTAAACGTCGATCTTCGTGTAGCGTTATCACAATGATTATTGTAAGATTATTTAGTTTGTCATGTTACAAGAGCCCGTTAATCATCTCTTGACATTGGAATTTCAGATAACAACAAAAAACCCAAACATCGCATGCATATCGCGGTCATTTATCAATAAAACAGCCGTGGAATACCTTCAGATACACTTCTGTATTGCATTATAATTAACTGAATGCCTGCATTAGTCATATACTTCTATAAAGTTTCGTTGATACCTATGTTGCTAGTAACATGTCCGTTTTGTTGTTATATGACTTAATACCATTTTCAACAATATTGCATTATCCCTTGATGAGCGGCTACTGCCTTTGGGATTTTTCCACAACAAACGGCTCGAGTACTGGTTAAGTATATAGGAAGCAGACATCGACCGTGATTAATATAAGTTCAGAGCTTGTTTCGCAATCGCTGTAAAATAAATAAATTTAAACTAACAGTATTGCAGATTTCACGTCACGGTGGCCATTTCGTATAACAATGTGTATTCTTGCTCTCTGGAACATATATGTCATATAACATTCTTCTCTGACTACATACTGGTTACCACCCAACGTAGACTTTAAGTCCATTCCGCTAGTCATAATGACTTAACCCTTTCTCACCTGCAGACGCGTTTTGGCGCAAAAGCAGCAGACTACTTTTTCAAACCTTGTGGCCAAAACTGAAATTGCTCATGATGAGCAATTCTACCTTTTGCCACAAACTTTTCAACTTTATTTAACTATTAAGCTATCTTTTATGGGGATTTATCAGGTTTTTGTCACTAAGTCGTCTGCTGCAGAATTGTTGTATATGGGAAAGGGTAAAAAACAATCAGTGACATAATTAATGGCTATTCGATCGTTAAAGTCTTGAACTTTGCGATTCGACTGGTTCGTTTTGTAGATTTATCATTATTTATCATTATTAAATCGATCTTGTTTTGATTTCATTCTAATGAGTAATTTCGAAGATTACAATGATTTTCTTATCCCAAAATGCATCTTGATATCTTTTCAGCATACGATTCCATCAGATTAATGAACAAAACATGTGTACGGTGTAGTTTGTGTCGGTCTTTTTTATCAGACAAACTGCAGTCTGAGTAAGTACTGGTCCCGTATCAAAACCACGGAAAGTAATTCCGTCCCCCATAGGAAACACGCTATGCTGCCCATCCAACCTACCAGAGATTAAAAACAGAAATACTGTTTTTTTCTTTGACGCATTTGGGTTGATTAGTTAGGGGTTAACGCCGTTTTAAACAATGTTTCAGTCATGTCACGGCGGCCAGCTCACCTACTCATTGGCTTCCTGGCTTTGTCACACCAGTACTCCACATAAGAGAATTTCCAAGCAAATGGTAGCAACTGGCTGCTTTTCTACATATAATGGTAGCAACTGGCTGCTTTTCTACATATAATGGTAGCACATTAGTCAAAGACGAGTGACGCTTGTCGCATTGTCTTTTGTCGAAAGTCGGAAAGAAAGTTGGTCGAGCTGGGATTTCGGAACTCACAACCCCTAGATTGAGTGCCTGTGTTATATAATAGTTTGATCTCAAAATCATTTTCCTCTATATTGAAGATGATCTTTTGATAGCACAGAGATGGACAAAAATAACACTGAACTTGGAGATGCCCAAATTACAACTGCTCTACATTAAACAATTAGAACCTCAGCAAAAATGATTAGCACTAAATGTTGATTGACAGGCGTAGTGCAAAATGCAATTACGTAACGTAAATTGATTTATTAAGGACAATCTTGACAGCAATGCCATATACTTGGTCTCAGTTTTATAATTTTTATTTTAGCATTCGGCAAAAAAAGCATTTCACATTAATAGAAACAGAGTTGATAAAAAACATGAATAATATGAGCAGCCCCGCGAGAAATCCAACATAATGGTTTCTGCGTAATGTATCGACCAAGACCAGCCTGCGCAGACCGCGCAGACTGATGCGGACTGACACATTCCTTCTCAGGGGGATAAAGGTATAGAGTAATGATTTCTGTAAAAGAAAATCCACAGGAGGCGAAAAGTGTCTATCCGGGTAAGCTTGCGCGGCATACTTAGGCTGATCCGGGTCGATACTATACGCAGAGTCGTTGGTTTTTCTCGCGGGACGGCTCATATAACTATAATAATCTTATATTTAAACCGAACAAATAAACTTGTTCAACTCTTTGCGAATGTAATTTTATTTCTTAACACAGTCTGTGCGGAAATTACCTGTTGTTACAGTTAAAATATTGTCAATTAGAAACATATTGTAGACGCTTTCAAAAACATTATTGCCTATTATCATCAATTTCTCCTTTCGTCACAACATTTTCAAAAGTCGTCGGTTGAAGATGCGTCAAATTACATCTGAAGGTGGAAAATGGTTAATACTTCACCTGGTTTCGATTCAGGGTAATAATTGAGCCAGACATTAATTCGTTTTCTAGTCTATGTATTTTGAAAGCTCGAGGGAAACTGGAGAATAAGTAAATTTAAACCGTCTTTCCTAAATATTTTCTGACGCCCCTGCAGCAAACATCTTTTGAAAGCATTGTTACGAAAGAACAAATTTCTTAAAATGAGTAATAACTTCGTTTGCCCGATGTTTTCATCCCCCCCCCCCTATTTTACAGAGATGCTCTTGCAATACATTGCCCACGTGGAAGCGACTATGAACGATTTCTGGCGGCCCAATATTGACCTTGGCTAAACAGGATTCATTGGGTATTGATGTAAACGTTTCCGACATTGATTGATAAATTAGGAACAATAACACGATGTAATAGTCACATCAGTGTCTATTAGAGTAGGAATATCATTATCTATTAATAGTATCGTCATTCCTGTAACTATACGGGGTCGAAAGTTCAAAGTCTGGGAGATGAAAACACATTTGATCCGTCCCACGACAAAACTAACATTGTTGACTCTGCGCAAAGTATCGACCCGGATAAGCCTAAGCATGCCGCGCAGGCTTACCCGGATGGACTCTTTTCGCCTCTTGTTGATTTTCTGTTTCAAAAAACATTACTCTATATACCTCTATCCCACTGTGACGGAATGTGTAGGACCGGATCAGTCTGCGCGGACAGCCAAAATGACCTCCGCGACTGGAGATCGAACCCGGGACTTCCGGTTCCAAATAGATTATGCTAACCTCTCAGTCACGGAAGACTTGATTCCACAAATTGAAAACAAGAATACATTTGAAAACAGGGTGCTTTTGAAAATAAGGGTGCATTTGATGACAAGGGTGCAATTTAAAACAAGAGGGCCATGATGGCCATATATCGCTCACCTGATTAATAGAATTTCAATAGTTTTTACCCTATACATAATAAGGAAAGCAAGCGCCGCCCCCTGGTGGCTATGTTTTCAACAGATCGGAAGTATTTGGACAAGCTTAGTTCTTACAAAAGTGTTACCAAATTATCTTTAAATAGAGTCAGTAGTTTTGAACAAGAAGATTTTTAAAATTTAACAGTGCACATATCAGGAAAACAAGTTTTGCCCCCTGGCGGCCACGTTTTTCAATGGATCAGCAATATTTGAACAATCTTGGTAGATGGTGCCAAAAGAAACATTTGTGCAAAATAATTTTCAAATTGGGCGAGTACTTTTGAACAAGAAGATTTTTAAAGTTTTAACAATGCACATACAAGGGAAAAAAGCATCGCCCCCTGGCGGCCATGTTTTTCAGTGGATCGGAAATATTTCAACACTCTTGGTAGAAGGTGTGGTGTAACATTTGTGTACCATAATTTTCAAATCGTGCCAGCACTTTTGGACAAGAAGATTTTTAAAAGTTTTAACAATGCACACATAAAGAAAATAAGTTTCGCCCCCTGGCGGCATTTTCAACGGATCAGATCTATTTTAACAATCTTGGTAGAAGGTGCCCCCAAGGAACATGTGTGCATAATAATTTTCAAATTGGACCAGCATTTTGGACAAGAAGGTTTTTAAAGTTTTAACAGTTCACATATAAGGAAAACAAGCTCCGACCCCTGGCGGTCATGTTTTTCAACTGATGAGAATTTTTTTAACAATCTTGGTAGAAGGTGCCCCAAGGATCATTTGTGCAAATTAATTTTCAAATCGAGCCAGTACTTTTAGACATGAAGATATTTAAAGTGTTAACAATCCACATATAAGGAAAACAAGCTCCGCCCCCTGGCGGCCATGTTTTTTTAACGGATCGGAAATATTTGAACAATCTTGGTAAAGGGTGCCACAAGGAACATTTGTTCAACATGATTTTTAAACCACGCCAGTACTTTTGGACAAGAAGATTTTTTAAGATTTGGCGATTTTGCTCTTTTCTGATGCCGCAGAAACCAAAGTTCTACTTGGAATTAAATCATTTGAACAAGAAAGGGGACCACCTAAGGACCATTCATGTGAAGTTATTATGAAATATGCCATTGGTTTAGTAGGAGAAGTAATTTGTAGGACAGACGACGACAGACGACGGACGGTGAGTGATCACAAAAGCTCACCTTGCACTTCTTGTATAGGTCAGCTAACAGGGGTGCATTTGAAAACAAGGGGGTATTTGAAAACTAGTTATAATAAACCAACAGAAAAATCCACTTTGAAAACTGCCAAAACATACCAAACTATTTCGTGAAACATGCACACACCTGAATCTTAACCTAAACGTTCACAGTATAAACATGTATATTAAAATTTGGAAAAGTCACGTGATGCTCACATGCAGATGATTACACCTCCGTGGTATGTGGCCGTTCTACTGCCGGATTGACGAAATTACTATAAGGCATCGTAAAACGCAGACGAACCCATATTGTGCGAATTAAATCTAATTAAATTTGAATTTATGGGTGAATCCCCCAAACATCATGTTTCCCTACCGGCATTACCTAATCATGGGATTAATCGAGTTGCATGCTAGCTTAGATTGTGAACATTAAGAAATTGTCGGAATTCATCCGCGTGTACCTCATCACGGCGATAGTTCATTTCAAGTATACATGATCCCCGGGTAAACAAACCAGTACTGGGCTAGAAATGTGCATTCGTCAAAGAGCAGTCTATCATAATCGTTGTGCCTCGGCTGGGGATCGAACCCGGGACGCAAAATCAGTTTGGATTCTTAAAATTGATGCGCATGCAAACTTTCGAAACAGGAAAAGTTTGAGTTCACAGAGCATCGATGCTTGTGTATTAGTAATGGATTTCATTTGGGATCATGGTTGTGAAAGCATTACGACTAGCTCGCTGGTGTCAGGATAAATAAACCAGCTTTACTGGAGCATTTTCTTGTTTATATCATAATGCCTTTTCCAACTTGGCGCTCAATATTGTGATAGTAGTACGATATATATATATATATATATAGTTATATATATAACTATATACCGTTTTAACCCTTTCCATCATACGACAATTCTGAAGCAGACGACTGTTTGTCAAAAAATGGAAAATCTCTAAAATTGAATGGATAACCTATGACTAAAAGTGAAAAAACATTGTGACAAAAGGAGAAATTGCACGGTTTGTGCAATTTCTTCTTTTGTCATTATGTTTTCAAAAAGCCATCTGCTGCAGAGACGTCAGAAAGCGGCTATATGAGGGAAAGGGATAACTGGTAACTTACCCAGTAAACGCTGGCGTAAAACACCATACAGTCACTCGCAGAGCATCACTAAATATAAACCAATTTTGACGAAGACATGTTTCGAACCATTTCTCATATACATATGCTCTCTGACGCATTTGCAGCAAACGAATTTTAAAAACATTGTGGCAAAAAGAGATATTGCTCCTGGTAAGTAATTTCAATTTGCCACAATGTTTTCCAATCTATTCAATCATTTAACTTTCATTTGTAGAGGTGTTCCATACTTTTGTCGAGATGCTTTCAAAGTTGTCTTCTGCAGTATTGCTGTATGTGGGAAAAGGTTAACGTTTAAAATAGTAACTGTTCTGTATACGTAGCCAGCATCATCATAGCATACCTCGTAAGTAGGTTAGGACATATCACCTGTAGATGTAAACAACCTTTAACTCTTTCCCACATACATACGCTCTCTGACGCCTCTGTAGCAGACGACATTTGAAAACATTATAGCAAAGGTGAAACTGCTCGTGATGAGCAATTTCACCATTTGCTACAATGTTTTCAACTCTTTTTGATAATTAAACTGTCATAAATGGAGATTTATCACTCACATTTGTGAAAAGATGTTTTCAAAATTCGTCTGCTGCAGATTTGTTGTATGAGGGAAAGGGTTAATTCTTAATAGAGATGCATGTTTCCTGTATTGTCAGAAAAACACTACCTATCACTGAAAACCGCAGTCATGAATGTCAAAGAAATACATACAAATGATCAATTGCTTGTTTACTGGCAGCTCCATGGATTAGTTCTAAATATGATTAAATATACGATGTTACAAGCGTATATAATATGTTTGTTTTGCGTTGAATCATCCTGAACATTTATGCTGGTTAAAAGGTCGAATTCAATTTTAAAATAAATAAATGAGCTATAAAGACAGCCTTCGTAAATGCATGTGATGTAATCTTAGTGTAAAACAAGAGGGCCATGATGATGGCCTTAGATCGCTCACCTGAATTATGCAATGTGATTTTTATTGCAAAGCACCTAAAGAGAATTATTCAAAATGCAACCCTCAGAGTGTTAACAAGATTTTCCTTTATTTGACCTAGTTACCTATTTTCCTTTATTTGACCTAGTTACCTATTTTCTTTTACCTGCTATGATCCATAATCGAACATGGACTAGAAATCATCAAGACAAACAACTTTCAACTTGCTCAAAGTAAATATTGCGGCATCCAGAGTATTAACAAGATTTCCCTTCAATTTGGCCTAGTGACCTAGTTTTAAACCAATATAACCTTTATTCGAACTAGGCCTATATATCATTAAGACAAACATTCTGACAAAATATTAAGCTGCTGAAGCAAGGAATGCGGCTTATACAGTGTTAACAGTATTTTTCTTCAAGTTGGCTTAGTGACCTTGTTTATGAAAAGACAAGACCAATATCCGAACTTGGCCTACATATTAACACATTCTGATAACGTTTCAACATGCTCAAGTTAAAAGTGCAACCTCCAGAGTGTTAACAAGATGTCCCTTCAATGTTGCCTAGTTCCTTCGTTTCTGAACCAATATGACCAATATTCGATCTAGACAAAATTTAAAACTGCTGAAGCAAAGATAGATATCATTAAGACCTTTTGAAAAAGTTTCAACGTGCTCATGTAAAATGCGGATGTTCATTCAGTTTGACCTAGTGACCCATTTTGTTGGCCTCATATGGCCCAGTTTCGAACAAGTCTAATATTTGATGGAGATACATGTTCTAATAAACTTTCACGGAGATCGAATGTAGCCTGTAGAGTGTTAACAATGCAATGCTGACGACGCACAATGCATGGCGCATGACGGACGGACGCCGGACATAATGTGATCAAAATAGCTCACCTTGAGCTCATATTGAGCACATCCTGCACAGGTGAGCTGAAAAGCTAATAAATTAGATTTTTTAAACCAAGGTTTATTAACATCACTTTAGAAAAATGGCCATTGTACGAAAGTGAATCTCATTAAAATCAGACAATAAACAACTACGCTGTAGGGTATATCAGATCTGACAACCGTCTTTAGTTGCCCACATACTATACACTTAAATAGGTATACTGATGAATTGTACCTAATGAAATCGCACGATACAACCAATCCTCAGTTCTAAACGATCGGAAAACTCAACAATCATAGCTTCTCTATTTCGTTGTTGAATGATATGGATTATCTGACCAATTTTATGCCGAACAATTTGGTAAGCGGCAATTTGATAGGCTGACGCAAAGGTCAATCTCAGTCGACCTGTGTGGGGCTGTCATCAGCTCTATATACCAGCGAGTGAGGTTTAGGTCTCACTTTAAACCTTTCCCACACATACAACAAATCTGCAGCAGACGACTTTGAAAACAAAGTTACAAAAATCTGAAATCTTTTCCATCATGAGCACTTTTCACCTTTGGCCACAATGTGTTCAGAAGTCGTCTGCTACTATTGCGTCAAAATGCTTCTTATAGGCGGGAAATGGTTAGCGGCATTAAGCCTACCAGGACAGGTAACTTGTAACAGGTTTCTGGTACAACAATACAATGTGTCATTTATAGCTGTTGCTCTCTGCTCCGCGTAATTAACTACTTGTTGCAGCCCATTGACATTTTAGCGGTGATCCGTGAAAACCAGCCGTAACGTTAGTATTACACGTGTGCAAAAACACTGCGCATTCAAAATAAGGATACACATGTTTATTGCGTTCTATAGAATATTATTGACCACTGACTGGCTTGTATCAAGATGAATGTACCAATAGTACTGATAACTTTCCCAGTATAAATCGTTATATAACAGAACAATATTGTTGAAAGCAGCGTGAAACACCAACCGATCAATCAATCAGTTATATTTTCATAATTTTGGCAAAAACAACTCTGACAGTGGAGGTGCGAAGATTAAATGCACATCTGTTCCTGCAATTAAGTTTGATACACAAAATTAATATACGACCTGGGACTTAATTTTTGGAACAAGGTTACTAGAACAAAATGTTTTCCAAAGTATCGACGAAAGATCAGATTACATTCGCTATAAACCGGTACAATGGAAAAATATAACCTGGACCAGAATATAAACAAAAGATGCAACAGTCGTTTGCTTTTGCTTCTAAAATTAGCATGCGTTGATGTCCTGAGTTCACGCGTGACCTTTTCTTGAAACGTTAATTGATATACTTATGTATGGATCGCGTTGGAGACAAAAACTGATTAAATTGAACCGTATGTTCATACAGTAATGCTTAAACTATTTAATACGTTTTCTTTTTCAGAAATAAAAGTTACTCGTTACTATGTTTTGTAACAAGATGCCAAGAACTGCTAGTTTCTATTTTCTAAAGTGAGACATGATAACGTTTCTTTAACCCTTTGCAACACTAAGACTCGTTTCGACGAATCTGCAGCAGACGATTTTTGAAAACGTTATATTTATTCATATAGTTTCTATTTCAGTGACTTTCTATATTTCTGATAAAATGGGTTCAATCGAAAGCGTTTTAGCATGCTTGTGCCGTTATGTAAGACGCAGTAGCGTCACGCGCTGATGTATTGTTGAACTCTGAACAACAAACATGCCACCGCGAATATGATGTATCCATGTCATAACTGTAGTATTGTGATATGAGCCGTCCCCGGAGAAAACAATCATTGTGAACTCTGCGTAAAGCATCGACCCTGATCAGCCTAAGTATGCCGTACAGGCTAATCCCGACAGACAAGTTTGGCTTCCTGTGGAGCTTTTGTTTTAGAAATCATTACTATATACCTCTATACCCCTGAGATTGCTTTGTCGGCCCAGATTAGCATGTGCGGAGTGCGCGTGCTGATTTGGGTCAATACATTACGCATAATGTTGGTTTTCTCAGTGGAATGGCTCATCTGTAGATTTTTTGTGATCATAAACAATTTACTTTTGAATGACGAATCGGCGAATTTATCACCGATTGTCTCGCTCCGATGCGTATAAATTATCGCACATGCCTTCGACCTTTGCGATAAGACTTTTAAAAGTCAAAACTCGAAAGCATGATAAATACACCGATTTATCATTAAAATGTGAAATATTTTTCCTAAACGTTATTGAAACGATGCCAACCACACGAACGTTTAGACCGAACTTGATCTACCCAATATTGTAAACATTCATTTAACACAGCAGATTAAAGAAGTTAGAATTTCCAGGGAATCAAAACAAAAACAGAGAGGTCACTTGGAACAAATAAGAACTATTCCCTTGCAATTAAATTTACACCGTTTGAAGACAATTGAAAGCAATTTTACGATCTCTGTTCCGCTATTTTGCGTGCATTGGACTTGTATTCCGTCACAATACCTATCATTCCTATGTGCAATTAACGGATACTACGCCAGAACAATCAACTGTCATTTAAGAACAGTTTGGAATGATAATATATATCCGCCTTCTTGAGATTTTAGATAATAATAGAGCTGTCCGTGTCTACTAATGATCTGGGTTCTTGTTTCATTTGCGTATAGTGAAGACGTAGGCTAGCCTGTACATGTACATCAACACAGTCTAACCATAGTCTTCACAGTCCGTATACATGAAGTACGGACCTAGAGGCTACTTCAGCCCCTGTCCATGGACCTTTAAATGATGCCAAGTGTGAGTGACAACCAAGCTCAGCTATAAGATGGATACACATACATATATAACAAAAAATGTTAAAGATTTTTATAATAAAATCAAGGTGTATATATAGGATACCACCAATCAGTTCAAATTTCCGTGTTGTAGACAGATATTTGCTGATAAGCCCCGATATATTTTTTATACAGATAGCACTATGAACGGGGGATGTTGCTGATAATGCTACACTATGACTCATCCCTGACCTTGTTTTAAGCCTTTCCCGCTTACAGACGTTTTCTGACGCCTCTGCAGCAGACGAATTTTTAAACATTTTTGCAAAGGGAAAACATTTATCATAATGAGCATTTTTTACTTTTGCCACAATGTTTTCAACTTATTGAGATCTTACATAGTTGTGCCTGGGTGTTTTAAAATTGTTTTGGTTATCGGAAATGGGTTAAGCCAAGTTTTTTATAAAGCAACATTTAAACTTTACAGCTGCTGATATTTTTCTGTATGATTCAACCCTTGTTATCAGACGAAACGACTCATATTACGCCTGCAGCAGACGATTTTCGCGAATGTAACGCATTATGCATCACTTTAATTTTCCATACTTTTGTCTAGTTATTTCCAAAAGCGTCTTCTGTTGGTAACTTGAATGGGAAAAGGTTTAAATCCCAACGCATGTTGACGCATGTACAGCAGACGCCCTTTGGAAACATTGTGACAAAAGAAGAAATTGTAAATTAAGCTAGTTTTTGACACCATCTAGATGTCTGCTACAGATGTGTTGTATATGGGAAATGGTTGAGCCCTGTCAGGCGATTCAGGCTCTGAGTGTAGTTCCATTAGTGCATCATTTAAAATAACAGAAGATGTACACGTTACGTATTCAGGCTATGAGTGTAGTTCCATTAGTGCATCATTTAAAATAACAGAAGATGTACACGTTATGTATTCAGGCTCTGAGTGTAGTTCCATTAGTGCATCATTTAAAATAACAGAAGATGTACACGTTACGTATTCAGGCTCTGAGTGTAGTTCCATTAGTGCATCATTTAAAATAACAGAAGATGTACACGTTACGTATTTAGGCTACAATTTGAGTTCTGTGTTGTCAGTTAGATGCTTGTTGTTCTATATAACATATATGCCGTAAGATAAGACCCTGGTGAGACTGCACGTTATGCAATAAGACCCCAACTCTGGAGGCGCGCGGTTCGTTATTTTTACACCCGTTATCTACAGTGCAAACTATCAGTAATAGACGGAAATAACTCGGATAAAGATTACTAACAACAGAAAGCTTGCCATTCAAAATCAGCTGACGTAAGACTTCGAGATTTTTTTCTATAACCTATAACGTACTTGGATTTTTTTTCTTTTCAGATATGTTTATGATCAAAACCTATGATGCCAGTAGATTAGAAAGTATATTATACAATACAAAAAATATACTAGTTTACGTATTTTACTTGTTTTTTTTAAGCAGGCACCTAGGGGAGAGTTACAATTTGGCTGCTGAACACAGGTGGCTGCTTAATACAAGTCATTTTTACCCCGATAACACAACTTTGAACTTTCATAAATTCTTCACTAGTATCAACTGTCTTAAGTTAGTTTAAACTTATTTATTTTACATCGATTGCGAAACAAGCTTTCAGCTTACATTAATCACGCTCGATGTCTGCTTCACGGAGACTTAACTCGTACTCGAGCCGGTTTTTTCACGGTGGAACAATCCCAAAGTCAGAACCTGCTCATCACGTGACTCGAATCCGGGACCTTTGATGCGAGAGACCGACGCTCTACCTATCCACAACTGTCTTCCAAAACCGTCTTAAGTTGACATTATGCACGGACGATCTTAATTTAATATGAATTATAAACCTATTCGTATTATTTAGACCAAAGTTGCCATAGAAGGTAACCATGTTATCTCTATAAATACAGAAGACGACAACTCCTTTCTTCTGCGTCATGAGGTGGTTCGATGTTAAAACCCTTTCCAACATATATACGCTTTCTGACGCCACTGCATCAGACGACTTTTGAAATCATTTTGGCAAATGGAGACATTACTCATAATGAGCAATTTCTCCATTCGCCATAATGAGTTCAACTCTATGCAAAATGATTCTATAATTGCAATGTCGTCTGCTTTAGATTTAGCGTATGAGGGAAAGTTTAAAACAACCGGACGATAATAAGTTTATAACGCACTTAAGGCTGTGTCTTATTGAACATATTTATCATTGTTCTTACCATATTTTTCCCATGAAAACAAACTCATCTTGTTCAAAGGTCTAAGTGCTAAGAGGGGAAATAAAAAACAACAAAGGCTGCATATCGATATTACGCATTATACGTATTTCACCGTGTTGTCTCAGTTAATAGAAGTTTGATGAGAATTGTTTGTATTTTTAAAGATTGATATTATTGTCCAAGTTTTGAAACTGTTTAAAAATTGATTTGAAATATTAAATTTATAGTTCTGGGATAAAATCATAAACATCTTAATATTGATCGTTTATACTTCAATTTTTTTAATGGGTAGACATACTCAGTAAATCAAATTGTGTACATTTTCATGACTTTCAATTGAAAGTTGTTCAACAGTTACTGCGAAAATACGTCTGAACTAGTTATTACTTACGATAAAAGCAATCAACATTTCAAAGTTTAACACCTTTAACGCTGCTTTCAACCTTTAAGCAATGAAATGTGGGGATAATCTCATGTTCGAATTCGAAGGATGAGTTTATATATTTTGGCCTGTTACTGACATATGACCGATCTACTTGGCAATGATGTGAGATCGTTCGTCGGAAGTAATTTTTCAAGGAATAGTATTGTTTTTGTTCGGCGTAAAGTGCAAACAATAAAATCGTAAATGTCCAGACTTACCTCTTCCAGTACATCGGCCACTTTACTCAATGTCTCGTCTGGTAAATTCTTAAACGTTGGTACACTGAAAATAGAATGGGGATATAATTAATGTGCTGGTTTGTTTGGTGTTTTAGGCCGCTTTCAACAATTTTCTCAGTTATATCACGGATTTCTTTGCATGTACAGATGGTCCACTCTGACAACAGCGAGTCTGTCGTCATGCTTACCAGCACACGATCCTCAACCAAGGAGGGAAAGTCACGTCTATCATTATTTAACCCTTTCCGTCATATAGACGTTTTCTGACGCCTCTGCAGCAGACGGCTTTTTAAAAACATACTAACATAAAAAGAAATTGCTCGATATATGCTCATATCGAGCATTGTCTTCTTTTGCCACAATGTTTTCCACTTTTAGTCATAGGTTATCCATTCAATTAAAGAGACTTTTTTGACAGAATTCGTTCAAAGTCGTCTCTTGCAGAATTGAGAGAAAATGTTTAAGTATTTGGTATGCCCCGGCCGGATGATATGATTTAAGAAGTGTCGACGGCGTTGTTACGCAACAGACGACGTTTGGAAACATTGTGACACAAGTCAACATGCTCGTAGTTTTCCTTTTACAACAATATTTTTAACCCTATTCAATATTAAAGCCTTTATTTAAAGAGAGTTTGCATAGTTCTAAAAATGTGTTTTCAAAGACTTCTGCAGATTTCTTTTGAAGGGTTAAACAAGTACATAATATACGAGTAAAACAACCTAACAACAATATCGACATAAACAATTTTAACAACAACCACAAATATATGTTACATACAATGCTTAAGTTTGAAGTTTGCAGCCGATTATTGCGATATTTTAAATATTGAAATTTTATTGTCTTTCAAAATACTAAGTTGAATTATATAATTAACTTGGAAAACCCTCGAATATACATATAAAACAAACTAGCTCTAATATTAAGATTTATCTCCAAACACCATTTGAAATCACCAAAATAAACAGAAAGACTTGACATAGTTCGAATTATCTTATATTGTGCAGAGCTGCCTTGGAAACTTAATACTTCAACTAGATATGGTTCAGTAGTTCATATCAGCTTTGCATTCAATCACATTTTATGTTAGGTAACGATAGCAAATTGCAGCCACTTTACAATGATCTTAGTTTGATTGGTGAAGTTTTAATCAATAGCGCACTTCAGATTGTGTTCATTTTGTCTGCAATTTCATTAAAATCTGACCAAAATACTTTCGGGTACACATCCCCGCATAGCGAGCCGTCTCGAAATGACATTGAACACTCAGCAACTAATGAACACGTGCTCATTTTTTATGTCCAATGTAATCGCGCGATACAAACAACGCTATACACTCGGAACACTCGACAATCACCGCCTCTCTATATCGTTTATTCGTATAGGTTTATCTCGAAGTAGTTGGTAAGCGACAGTTTGATAGGCTCAGGGAAAGGTCAATCTGATACGACCCGTATGAGGCAGTCATCAGATATATATACGAGCTAGAAAAGGTAAGGTCTGGTTTTAATGAGATTGTTTTTATGATTAAGACATATACAACATCGAAACTAAACTAGTTTCTTGTATCTTAAATATTTGACAGCTGGAAACGATGTTGTGAATCCTGTGCTACTAGTATAGTGTACAGCTGTCGCCATTTGATCAGGCTCTATACTGTTGGCTGCTCCACGTCACATTTAAGTCTTGATATTCCTATATATGTACACATTGATATTTAGTTTAAACTTATTTATTTTACATAGATTGTGAAACAAGCTTTAAGCTTATATTAATCACGCTCGATGTCTGCTTCCTGGAGACATAACCAATACTCGCGCCGTTTGTGTGAAAACATCCAAAAGGCAGAACCCACTCACCATTGGTTTCGAACCCATGGTCATTGCTACAAGAGGCCGACGCTCACCACTGTACCATTGTCTTCCACACATATATTTTCTTCCATAGTCATAAGTCCGATATAAAATGTCAGCATTAAAATGGTTGGCGTTATATAATAGTAGTATTTGCTACGAGTTACATATAAGTAGCCAGCGTTATAGACACAAATCACAATGCATTGATATGCAGGTCAATATTTGTCTTCGTTCATTCCCACATACAACACATCTGCATCAAACGACTTCGAAAGCATATAGGCAACACTATTGAAAATCGCAATAACTACAAGTTTAACTGTTGCAAACAGAATTGAAAACATTGCGACAAAAGGAGATATTGGTCATGATGAGCAATTTCTTCCTTTGTCACAATGTTTTCAAAAGTCGTCTTCCGCAGAGGCGTCTGAAAGCGTCGGTACATTGGAAATGATTTCGTTGTTTATGGCATGATGAAAACGTTTAACGCCATATAAAAGCAAGTCAAGCAAACGCTGTTTAAAGTCGTCTGCAGCAGGACAAGAGTGTAAACTATTCGATCGAGACATGTTCTTCTCGATGATTATGTTTGTAAACAATCAGCTAAAAGTACAGTTACGCCTTAATTAATGTACTAAACAGAACCCGAATTCAAGCACGTTTTCTTTTTACATTTTGTAATTAAAAAAAAGTCAACCTGAAAATCTATTTACTTCGTTTTGCACGTGGAATCAAAGACGGGCGTATGAATTCATCATATTTTTATCATATTTTTATCTAGGAAATCATTCGTCGCCCAAATTGTTTACTATGGTGGGCGTATGAATACGAAGCTAAACAAATTAATTTATAATATATAAAGAATTAAGAGATCCAGCATAAACATTTAATCACAATTTAAAAATAATTGAGTAACGCCTGGCGATTTGGTATCTTTTTCGAGTTTTTGAGTAATCAGAGTATTCACTCTCAACCATTACCTAGAGCATACTGTAAGGCATCCATTGACACAGAAATGTACATGATACCTAACCTGAAATGCAAACTTAGAGCATGCAATAAAAGCATATTTCGCACGACGTGGCAATAAAAGCCTTACTCGCACGAGGTTATTCGAGCCTAAAACGCACGACGGGTTTATTCGAGCCATCATCGCACGACGAACACATTTAAGCCAAAATTGCACGAAAAGGCAATAACATCCCAATTTGCATGAAGAGGTTATTCGAGCTCAAAACGCACGACGTGGTTAGTCAAGACCAATTCGCACGACGTGGCAATTTCAGCCTAATTCGCACGACGGGGCAATTTCAGCCTTAATTACACGCCGAGGCAGTTACAGTAATCACGTTTTAATCTTAATTTTTGGATCTGTAGTAAAACAAAAAAAGGACGGACATATATTTAAAATAAATAGAAACTAGTGTGTAAGGTTATTTACAGCACAAATGCAGATGAATATATTCTAATACTTTCTATGAAAAGAGGACTCGCATTTCTTTTAGAAAGGAAAGACAGACAATACTATGTATTTACTCTGCAACAGACGACTTCTAAAAACTTAGTGGCAAATGGAGCAATTTCTCCTAAGCAATAATGTTTCCAACTTTCAACTCTATTTAATGATGATACATTCATGTTTAAAGGTTTACTATATTTGAACCAGATATTGTCGAAGTAGTCTGTAACCCTTTCTAACTTGTAGATTCAATTCGACGCATTAGCAGAAGACGATTTTTGACAACATTTTGACAAAAGGAGAATTTGCTCATAATGTGCAATGTTTTCTTTTTGCCGTAATGTTTGAAACTAAATGAGATCATTATATTTTCGTTTGTAGGGATTTTCTATATATTTAACTAGATGTGTTAAAAGTCGTCTGCTTTAGATTTGTTTGCTTGTTGTATAGGGGTAAATATTAAGTGTTTTTAAAATGATTTTATTTAAATATAAGCCGTTCGAGATACACTAAACTATATTCATTTCTCATTTATTCCTCCATAGAAAATAACAACCGAAATGTCATTTTCCTTATAAATATGACGTTTTAATGTTCCGTTCCGTGAGAAAACCAACATAATGATCTCTGCGTAATGTATTGACCCAGATCAGCCTGCGCGGTCCACGCAGGCTAATTCGGGCTGATACAATCCGCTTTGGGGGGAATAGAGGTATGGAGTATGACTCCTGAAACAGAAAATCCACAGGAGGCGAAAATTGTCTATCCGGGTTAGTCTGTGCGGCATTCTTAGGCAAATTTGGTTTTCTCGTGGAACGGCTCATTTGTCATTTATTCCGTCTATAGATAAAACAACAGAAATTATCAGTAAATAAAGTTTTTTTTAAAAAAAGTTTTACTTAATTAACCGGTACAGACATACTATACACTATACATTTATCATGTATTCCTTCTATGTGTTAATTACCTTAATTAACCGGTACAGACACACTATACACTATACATTTATCATGTATTCCTTCTATGTGTTAACTACCTTAATTAACCGGTACAGACACACTATACACTATACATTTATCATGTATTCCTTCTATGTGTTAATTACCTTGATTAACCGGTACAGACATACTATACACTATACATTTATCATGTATTCCTTCTATGTGTTAATTACCTACATGCTGTCAGAAAGAATACACCGACTCGCACGAGGCTTCACTTCCTTAAAAAAAAATAATATGTTCAGACATGAGTCTACACTTGTCGGCAAAGCCTTAAGGTAGATGTTCGTATATCGCCGTTATATACACATGAGCCGTGTCTGACAACAAAGGTCAGTGTTGTTTCTGAAAGCAGTGAAGACTACGATGAGACTGTGCATGCCGCCATCATGTACTATGGACACTGTCTAGATTTGTATATAAATATAAACAAAGTTTGATGTTTGTATACCTTCGTTTCGTGGTAATAGCCCTTTCCCACATACAGACGCATTTAGACGCATCTGCAGCAGACGGCTTTTGAAAACATCGTGACAATAGGAGAAATTGCTCAAAACGATTAATTTCTTTATTTGCCACAATGTTTTCAATTTATTTTTAGTAATAAGTACCTACAATTATGAAGAATTTCCAAACTTTTGAGGAGACATTTTTGTCGTCTGCTGCAGATTTGCTGTACATAGGAAAGGGATAATGCTTAGGATTGCATTGTTAATTCTATTCGTTTGACTTTTGCCACTTTATGCCATTTTAAGAGCGATATTACAGGAAAACCAACCTTAATGGGTTTTTTTAAAAGTGTGGAAAAAGTCCTGTCTACACATTAACACAGATACCGCTTGAAAGACAATTCTTGGAACCTTTTTGTGATTGATATGGGAGCACTTCAGAGTAAGATCAGACTGTGCAGATGCGCGTGATTGTTTGGTTCTACACTAGTCGGAAATACGCATGACGGCTGATTATCGTATCTTCTAGAGCGCTGCTCAAACAATAATTGAAAGAAGAAACGGAAAGTACTTACTTTCTAGTTATTCGTTCTATACGTCGTTTTGAAAGTTGACCAATGTTCGGCCGAGACGTAACTGTGCCTCCTCGCATACGCATCTTCGTGTGCTAAATAGTATCCGGGTTTTAAACAACAGTGTATTTCTCACGGTTGTGAGTGAATGTCACACTCCATGCTATGAGGTTTAATTTCAGAACGGACCTTCTACGATTTAATTTCCTTGTTGTGTGTTTGTTTCTTTTTCCAAAATTAAACGGGTGATCAAAGTTCATTAGAATGCTTTTTACTCACGCCAATAAATTTCCACTTGTTTTCTTATTATGTGTAAAGAAAAAGTGGAAATAAATGTAAACTGACTGTTTATGTCAAAGCGAAATCTCTTTAGCTTAATTAAAATTCAGTGTCTTTTAATTTCGATAAAAAAAACCTAATTTTAAATCTAAATTTACTTGAACAATATTTAAAAAAAAATCAGAAGTCAACGCAAATGTAAATATCTTCTTTTCCCGTAATCATCGAAAATACACATTGCACAATATAAGAGCAATCCCACAGATTTTTTACGTCGACAATGCAACCCAATCATACGATACACGCTAAACATTCACTAAGTTCCGCAAACAAAGTTTTCTTTATTTTCCTTTATTTCCACTTCTTAACTCAATAAAACCGCTCATCAGAAGCGATCAGCATCAATTAAAACCCAAAGTTTTTATATCGCACGGTAAAGCAACCTCCTTTGGTATCACGTGACACTGGAAATAAATACTGGAAATACCCCCGTTCTACTGCGATTGTCTAGAATCTGGAGGTATCGCAATCTATCTCTACAACAGGTCGATAGGCTATAAAACTCAGCAAAGGTTTACAACAGAGTGGCAGGCCTATGACAAATGTATTAAACTCTTCTATTTCACACATGCAAGGTTTACAACAGAGTGGCAGGCCTATGACAAATGTATTAAACTCTTCCATTTCACACATGCAATCAATCTGAAGCAGACGACCTTGAAAGCATCTAAGAAAAAAAAGGAAAATCACCAGGGTCATAGGTATAATTATTCAGAATAGTCGAAAACGTTGTGGAAAAGTAGGAAGAATTGTCCCAACAGTAGTTCAAACTACGCATCGAGGGTGCACTCAGGCAGCTCTTGGTTTTCCCGGAACCATCAATCCGTTCCCACTTTTAAAAATACTTATTTTGAAGCATCTACAGCAGACGACTTTTGAAAACATTATGACAAAAGGAGAAATTGCTCGTTTTACAATGTTTTCAACATTGTTTTAGTAAGTAAACGTTCATTTATATACATCTTTCCAGATCTTACGTCATGTTTTGAAAGTCGTCCGCTGAAGATGTGATGTGCGTGGGATAGGGTTAGGCATCATATACGATAAAGGAAATAGACGAGCCAGCGCATGAGAACATGTACACGATGGCATTTATCAACAGTGTAGACTCAGATCATCTCGTCAATCTGCTCCGTCTTAATCAGCATCTACACAAACTGACATAATCTCCCAACACACTTGTGTAAGTAATATGTGAACAGTGTTGATATTGATGTTCATGCTGATATGGATCTATACTGTTCACAAAAAGCAAACTTCTAGATGTTTCCGACAAAGGGCTTGATACATTTAGTACGCACAGGTGATGCTCTCGTGCTATAGAAGAAAAAATAGTCAAACGGCCTTGATTGGCACGATTAACCACATTAATTTACCTAGCGGATTAACGGGAGGTATTTACACTTTTTTGCACGCGTAGTATCTAGCTCGTCATTTCCGCGTTGTGCATAATTGAGCCGTCCCGCGAGAAAACCAACTTTCAATTTAAAAAGAAAAGTTATGCAACTATGTTTTACTATTTTGTTTAACAAGTGTTCTGTTAACATTTAGAATAGACGGATGATTAAGTTATTCTAGATCTACACAAATCGCAAAGTTTATTAAGGCTGGGTTTTGAAGAGCGGCACGTACTTTTGTTGATGCTTAAGGTATTGATCTTGTAGGTGTAAGCGAAACGGGAAGACGATGGTTAGACTGTGGGTATATCCTCAGATGCAACCGAACATACTCTTCAGATAGAGGCTTAATGTAGATCACCCGCCTCCTGAGCAAGACATCTGGTTTCGATCCCCGGTTGGGTCATACCGTAGACGTAAACAAATAAATAAATAAACAATATTGTTGATTGCCGCCTTAGCGTCCTGGGTTGCGGGGATATGATGAATGCGGAGAATAACACATTACCATACATACCTCAGGTATGAGCCATTCCACGAGAAATCAAACAGTGTAGACTCCGTAAAGCATCGACCCGGATCAGCCTAAGCACGCAGCGCAGGCTAACCCGGACAGACACTTTTCACCTCCTGTGGATTTCCTGCTTCAGGAATTATTACTCTATCCCCTGGGACAGCATGTACGCGGGCTGATCTGGATCGATACATAACGCGAGTCCAAAATGCTGATTGTTTCGTCGAACTGCTTATATAGAGTCTAATTTCTGCTGTGCTATCAGGTATGGTAATTAATGAGAACCTGCAAGACAGGGTACCAAAGATACTTCGCAATAGTACCAATACACGCAGGAGGATTCCACAGCGAAAATAAACTAAAGAAAATATGTATCTAATGTTTCTGTCTACCGAACGCAGGGCTGTTTTATGGGTCTTTCTAACAAATAAAATAAAATTGGTGCAAGTCAGATGAAATTCCATGTAAAAAGTGTGTTTCATATGCAATTTTCACTGCGCGTTTACGACGCTTTCAAAATCTTTACGACGAAATAATCAATAATTTACCGAAAATAGAACTGACATATGTCTTAGGAGGGACATTTAAACCAATCATGTTATCTACAGACGAAGTCAAACGCGTGATTTAACCCTTTCCCTCATATGCTAATTCTGCATATGTTGTCAAAAAAAAAGAAAATATCTATAATTGAATGGATAACCTATGACTAAAAGTGGAAAACATTGTGGCAAAATGAGAAATTACACGTTTTGTGCACTTTCTTCTTTTGTGACTATGTTTTCAAAAGGCTG
>JAUELF010238274.1:0-12837 GCA_031471495.1 Clinocardium nuttallii
CAGAAGTGTTTACGCATTTCTATATCTTGAACCTGGCTGGTCGCTTATGTCGTCGAATGTTGATTTTAGTATCACCATGCTCATCTAATTACATAACTTTCTCTGCATGATGCAATCATAAAATACTATCTTTCTAAATCCAAACAGACACACCGCTGTTTTAAAGCTTCATATTCGATTTCATGTTAACATCTCATTCAAGGATGTAATTTATCCTGGTTAGAGTCTCTTTTCCTACTATAAGCGAATTTACGCAGCATTTGCCTTTTGTGTTTAAAGTGATTTATGACATTATTTACGAACAATGGAGACCAAGCGTTCAGCCGACACCTTCCTGCAGTTTTATATCGCTACATATTAAATATGTATTTGCAAAGATCACTACTACTGCAAATTGCAATCCCTTGTCAAAGGTAAAAATATTTGTTGCAGGAACTCAGCCGGTAATCGGGTAATCCGAAGCTTCGTCGCCGAACGAGAACGAGCATGACTTAATGTTCGTAGGACAGAAGTTGTCTGGCGAATACGTATTACTATTAATATACAAGAAAGGAGACACGATAGTTATTCCGGGCGTTATTCAGGCATTACTCTGCTTAGTTTAAGCCATTCACATTCCGTGTTTACGAGTTGTTATAGACATGCATATGATTAAAAAGATGATGATATCTGCTTACATCAAGTACTCTCAAAGTTTAACTTTAACATACAAACAGAGCAAACAGTTATTATGTGGAAAATGCAAAACTGCAATTGGTTATGCATTTGTTATGTCATAAAGTTGTTGAAATTCTTTTATAAAAAAGAAACCCACATAAGCATTATCATTAATTTGTTTACATCAAGTACTCTGAAAGTTTAACTTTAACATACAAACAGAGCAAACAGTTATTATGTGGAAAATGCAAAACTGCAATTGGTTATGCATGTGTTATGTCATAAAGTTGTTGAAATTCTTTTATAAAAAAGAAACCCACATAAGCATTATCATTAATTTGTTTTGTGATTAGGAAATCAGCCGAATGAATACCTGTATTACCAACTAATAAAAGTCAACCTTCTATAACTAGAGAAACTGGGCGATTGATGTTTTATCAAAAATAACGCAAAACATTTACCAATGAATCATTGTTTTGCACGTAAATTACCAAAGGGAATTTGATCCGTTAATTTTTCTTTGAGACCATGCAAGAAAAGAAAGCACAGTATTTGCGTTCCTAAGAGACACAATATTTGCTATGGAATGCAAATTGATTCCCAAGACGGCCCCAATATACTTGTGTCACGCATATTATTCCACATGTGTCCAATCTTACTTATTTATGACCACTTATATCATATCAAACAATAGCCCCGTCACACTGAAAAACGTTCAGGCCTTTACAAAATGTACCCTGTTTGTAAATACGTTTCGAGGAATAACAAAGTTGGTTTTATGAAAGACGGCATCTTATAACAAGTTCTAACGTTATCTAAGTCGATTTGAGCCTCAGCATACGAAAAAGACATTCAGCTGGTTTATAATTAAAGGTAATGATGAAATAATGTACTTAATTATCTGGTCTTTGACAAACCCGCTTTTTAGGGGTTTCAATGATGCTTTTGCGACTACACAACGAACACAGATTGCTTACTCAGATGATTGTATGCTTGTTTAGCATGTCCTTTGGCCCCATGGTCAATAGTTTTGAATGCAATGTTCCAATATGGACCTTATTGCAGTGCTTGTTGTCTTGTTTTGAGTGTACTTTTCAATTTGGACAACATTTGACAGCTTGCTTTGAGTGCACATTTTCAGTACGATCAAATAAGGACAATTTGTCAGTGAATGTTGTCATGCTTGTTCAGAAGTGATGATTTAGCTCGAACCTACTCTGTATCTATCAAAGCTTATTTCGTGTCAATCATAGAGTAAACAAAACCCGATCTCAGATTTATTTACCAGAAGTGGCTAACACCGACATTTTGGTATGATATTAGGTCTTCTGACCTGGGTCTGTGTCCGCTTAATCTTACAACAACATCGTCACTCGTACATATGGTTTATTTCTCGTTTGGTATGTTTTCAAATACGGGAAAGAAATCAATAGTATTACAATAAATTCGTTTAATTGCTTGTTTAGAATGGATCAATTTTGTCTGTTTCCTGTAAATTGCACAATATTAATAATTATTTAATACGAAGACAAATTGTATCTGGTTGTTTTTGTGATAAGGCGTTTAAGAAAATGAAAGATACATTAGTTTGGTGATGAAAATGTATTTAATATAGCCGTAACACGGCAGACCTGCTGTATGAAAGTGCTGCAATTTAACTAGTTGCTAGACAGACAAATTTGTCGATGGTAATAATATACGCTTTTGTCACGCATGTTGGCACATTGAAGTGTCATCTTTCTTTAATAAATTTTCATCTTCGTAACTGAAAAATAAATAAGACCTGCTGCTAATTAGGTTTCGGAAGATGTAACTGTTCCAGAAAACGATTCGTGTAAAACTATATCCTCGAAATATCACATGTTCGAGCTGTCCTAAAGTCTAGCCTTGTAGTAATTACCCTGAAGTAAGGTACATGTACTTCACCTATTGTAAAACAACTTGTAAAAACTGAATCGTACTTTACGGTTAGAATTAACACAATTCAAATTCTGTTCTCATTTCCATTTAAAATACATTGTCTTTTAAATATTAGTGGTGGGGTGATCAAGAATAATGGAGAATACTCGGAAATGAGGCCATTTAATTTGATTTATGCATGTAAATTAATGCAAAATTCGTGAGGTTTTCTTGCAAGTTGTTGCATAAATATAATCTGAATATTTAAGGGATCATTGGATGAGACACCTTATCACGTATGACAAGGTTGATCCACCGCTTCAATGTTCAATTGCTCTTCTAAGTCGCGTGTATCAAATCAGATGCTCAACAGAAATATCATTGAACCATACGATATGTTATTACTCGAGTGATATTAGGAGAATAATTGTCGCCTTAGGCTTATATAAATTAATATTCCTAAACCAAATTCCCAATCTGGCAATTAAGTTCTGCAACGGGGAACAAGAGATCAATCTGATTGGACGGAATATGATTTCCGTGTGCAGTGTGTCTGTAGATCGGTTGATTTGGGAGTGAGAAATTCTGTTATGGAGAATAGAATTATCTTTCAAGTCAATACATGTGTAGTGTCAGATACACATATTTGTTTCATTGCCCCGAGTTTCCTATTTCAGGACTCCAATCATAACTTTTAGTATCCGTCAAATTAATTGAATTTTGTATGCAGATTATATCAATATTACTGAAATGTTATCACTTAAATCTACATGAAAATAGATTTTAAAGAATGCCAATGATTTTATTATTTTGGTTCATTTACCTGTTGTTTCTAAGGAACACACCACCGTAATGGGTTTGAATCTTTTACATGATACAGTCATGTGCTGAAATTTCAGTAGACGGCCCTTTAGAAAATATGGTGATGGCATAAACGACTCAAACTCGGTAATTGACTTCCTCTTTGACCCGATTTTTTTTAAATTCTGTATCATGACTAACTTACATATGTAACTAAATTGTATTCTAAAATATCACCCGTACCACAATTTGTAGCAAGTAAAACTAAAAAGTTATTTAAAATATGAAAATAAAAAGAACATTTTCTGGAAGTTTAAACACTCTTCTATTGTAGTAGATAAAACTATTTTAATATACTACAGTTTTTGATAATATGTTATCCTAATGAAAAATGTCAGTCTATTAATTTTTGGAAAATATAATTCAGAAATCCCAATATCTGTGTCTTTTAAACCAGTCATTGTTCACAATACAAAGACATTCCAGTTGTTCATTGTATCTCATATTCTGAATTTCAACTTAAGTTAATTTGTGTTTATGTGCCAAATGTGACTTCAAAGTTTTATTTGTTACAAAATGTGAACATTTGGACAATTTTATTTATATGCGTGATATTTTAACCAGATTACAGGTGTACAGGTTGAGTTGCCTATCCCTCTTATCTACGTCCCTGGTGATACCTGACGAGTTAACGACGTTTTGAAAGCCACAACGCAAAGCGTTATACCCTTGCGGTTTAACAATTATTAATGCATTCTACGGCTTAACAATTAAGATTATAATTACTTGGAGGAACGCAATGATGCCAAGTGTATTGAATTAGTCAAATGGCCGGATCAATTGTGATTGCGTATGAATGAATTTAATATTAGTTGAATATTGAGCCATCTTTACTCAGAGACATACACAACATGTATTTTATGTCTCTGCTTTGCTACAATGACTTGCCCATTAATAAATACACCATACATATGAATATCACTCTTAATAGTTTATCCAATATGCTGTTTTAGATGTCAGAAACAGGATATAAGTATATTTATCACATGAAAATGCTTGTATCCGATCTAATACACCCATTACGTATTTCTTTATATGTCACATGTGTAATATAACATGACCGAATCACTATTTTACATATTTACAAATTGTCTGAGAACGTGCATCCGGTAAACACAAACATCACGATAGATGGACGAGGTAAAGGGACCATTATCGGTCATACACATATTGTTGTGTGTGATTAGTTAACAGTTGATTAAGTATTACATGTTCGGACTATTTTCTGATGGCGAAAAACCGACTTTCTGTTTCGTGTTTCGTCATGTGATGAAAGAATCTGACATTCGTTTTCATTTCTTAAAAGTTTGATTTAACTCTTCCAAGAAATTTGATATCAATATCGCCAGAGGCTCGGTTTATAACACATTTCTTGAACTCGTTTAATACAACTTCATAGAAATGACAACTAATGTCAGATCCTATATATACAACATAAATAAATGCTGATTGAATGTCTATAGTGACATGGCTGTCAATTCAAGGGTTGTTAGTTTAAAACCCAGCTGGGCCCTCTTTCTTTCTGACGTTTAACATAAGTCAATGCGACAATCACCATTCGTCCTTCCTCAATAGTCCAACAGTCTTTTAGAAGAAGCAGAACTGGTTCTTAAAAAGCAAGTTCTCCGTTAGCCACAATGTCTTCAACTCTTATCAACAATTATACTTTCTTTCATGGAGATTTTACATAGTTTTCTTCTGATTGTTTTTAAAACCCTCCTGCAGATTGGTAAAGGGTTAAGCTATATATAACTTATTCAGCTTAGTAAATGAGTTTTTTAAAAGTGATAATATATAAACACGAATGAGATATTCTATTTATGAAACGTATTTTGAAAATACCTTACCTTAATTTCTACATGAAATGTGCTGGTTTTGACGCCAAAGTTACTAACATAAAAACGTCATGCCACTGACTTGAGGTCATTTTCATAGTTTTGTTTGCATGTAAGACTTGAAACCAAACTAATAGTGTCATAGGATATTTTTAAAAGTAATGGGATTTTGAGTTTCCAAGAAGGGCTTTATGTGATAAATTTATGTCTTCATTTCGCATAGGAAGACAGTGAATGCTCTAGTAGGAATGTGTGTATCAACAAGTTAACCCTTTCCCTAATACGACAATTCCACAGCATACGACTTTGAACATATTGTAACACAAAATGGAAACTCTCTATAATTGAATGGAGAACCTATGACTTATAGTGGAAAAACATTGTGGGAAAAGAAGAAATTGCACGTCTTGTGCAATTTCCTCTTGTGTCACTATGTTTTCAAAGAGCCGTCTGCTGCAGAGGCGTCAGAAAGCGTCTATATGAGGGAAAGGGTTAATTAAACATAATCTTCACTTTTAACACATGTAGTAAAACTACTTTTACATACTCACCAACCCTAGAACTGGTTTTACAAATACAACCAATCTGCAGTAGATGAATTTGAAAACATCAGTAGGCAAACATACGGAAAATATCTATAAATGAAAGTAGAATGATTGAATAGATTGAAGAACATTGTGAGAATAGGAGAAATTTCTTTAAAGAGCTCGCATATTTAATGCTTTAGATTACTTTTAATATCTTTGCAAGATACATGGAAACTTTGTAGAAATAAGGAGAAATAAAAATGCTTGCTAAAAATTGCTAATAATATTTTCAAGTCTGTGTCATTCATTAATAATGAGCCGTCCCGCAAGAAAACCAACAATATGGCCTCCGAAAACTGTCTATCCGGGTAAGCCTGTGCAGCATGCTTAGACTGGTCCTGGTAGATACTTTACGCAGAGTCTACGCTGTTGGTTTTCTCGCGGGACGGCTCAGATTAAGAAGTTAAATGATGTCCTCACATGTTTCAACATTTCCCTAAATGCAAACGACGCGTTCTCGTTCATCTGCAGAAAACACCTTTGATGAGTAAGTGAGCAAGTTTGTCTTTTACCACAATGATTTCAATCAATTTCATTCAAGCAATTACTTTCCTCGGATTTCCAAGATTTTTCACAATATATTTTCAAATTTACCTGCTTCAGATAAGTCTTTTGTGGGAACGGGTTAAATGTTATGACTCGTAAATTAATACATACGGTCACCAATTAAGCACAAAATTAAACTCATGAAAGACTGTGTCATAATCTATTTCAATTATCATTCATGAATACATTTATACCCTTCATAAAACCAGGGACGTAGATATCTACGTCCCTGATAACACATTATACAAATTAGTATAGACCTACGAACGATACGTATTTCAAATTACACATCAGTTAGTATCACAGAGTATACAATGGTATTAGGCTAAGGTACTTAATACTTGTATACCTATTTGACTACATATTTTATAGCACCCAGTAAAATTATAAATAATCTAATAACAATCGAAAACTGTGATTTAATCCTAACCCTTTCCCGCACTCATATGTTGACACATCTGCAGCAGACAACTTTTAAAAAACATTGTGACTATTAAGGACAAAATAGCTCATACTATAAGGTGAACTGTTAACCATTTCCAACATGCAGATTCATGTTGATGCATCAGCAGCAGACGACTTTCAATAACATTGTGACAGAAAGACAAATTCCTCATAATGAGCAATTATTTCTCTCCTTTAGTAAAATATTTTTTCATCTGTATTCAAAATAATTTCTTTCATTTCTAGAGATTTTCCATACCTTCACCTCACTGTTTTCAAAGCCGTCTGCTGCAGATGTGTTGTACATGGAAAAGCAATAAACTGTAGTTGGTACTAGTTGATCTATAATGCACCAATGATTACATTCATTTTCTTTTTTTCCAGATGTTTAACATTTACAATGTCCTTGCGATTCTTACCAAGATACAGTCATTTTTACAGACCACTCAGTACAACAGGCAGTCTATCTTCGTAACCAAATGTCATAACATCGTGGAAACAGTACTGCAATTCTTACACCAAGATATACACGGCATGCATGATGGGCAGCACCTGTATGCCAGTGTTGATATAAAATCACCAGAGATGGCGGTAGCAGCTTGTATCATTATCAAAAGTTATTTGCAATCCGTCTAAAGTTTAGTAATTGTTTATGGGTTAAGATGCATATACTATTTGTTTTTCATTAAATACGCTTAGCGCTCTTATACACCGATAAGTTTGTATACACATGTAAATATGAGCCGTCAAGTGAAAAAAAAACCCACATTATGGCCTCTGCGTAATGAATCAAGCTCAGCCTGCATAGTCCGAGCAGACTGATCTTGGCCGATACATTCCGTCTCAGGGGGATAAAGGTTTAGAAAACTCACATGCGGCGAAAAGTGTGTATCCGGGTTATCCTGCGCGGCATGCTTAGGCTGATCCGGGTCGATACTTTACGCCGAGTCCACAATGTTGGTTTTCTCGCGGGACGGCTGATCCGGGTCGATATTTTACGCCGAGTCCACAATGTTGGTTTTCTCACTGGACGGCTCATATGTACGATACCATGCCACTCCCCACTGTATGCTATTATATTTTCATTATTTGATAATGAGCTAATGAGCTACAATGCCCCAATGACATTTCACTTCTGTTACGTCTATACTATGTTAATAGAAATGTTGTTGTATTATTATTATTACCAATGAATGATGGAATAAATTTGTTCTTCAATACTCATTTAAATGTAAAAAATACTTTTCTTTCTTTCTTATTATTTATTTATTTATTTATTTTTATTTATTTATTTATTTATTTATTTATTTTAACACTGGCAAAGGGAGAACTTTTTAATTGTTATGAGCAATATCTCCGTTTGCCAAAGTGTTTTCAACTCTATTCAATTATTGAACGTTTTAATACTTTTGCCTAAATGTTTTCTAATTCATCTGCTGTATATTTGTTAGTTTAAACTTATTTATTTTACATCGATTGCGAAACAAGCCTTTGGCTTAGATTAATCACTCTCGATGTCTGCTTCCTGGAGACTTAACCAGTACTCGCGCCGTTCGTGTGGAAAGATCCCAAAGTCAGGACCCGCTCATCACGGGACTCGAACCAGGGACCTTTGATACGAGAGGCCGACGCTCTACCTCTGTACCACTGTCTTCCACTGTCTATCCACTGTCTTGTATATTTGTTGTATGTAGGAAAGAGATAAAACATGTAAACACTATCTATGTATTATATTCTGATTAATAAATTGTGTAATAATATATGGATTGATCTTTAATTGTCTTTATAATACCCTGTTGCCTTGAAATTGTCATGCGTACCGGGTCCCTCGGGGAGTACAGCCAACGCGGGTCACCCATTCAGGCACTTACCGCGTTGTACGTTGCTTAACTTTGTGAAAAAGCCAACCACTCTACTAACGTCGCGGTAAAAGCCGGCTTCAACAGCATGGCTGTAGAAGTAGTATTTGTACCCATACCTAAGTATTGTTAGATTTCTTCCTCTTTTCTCTAAACTTCGACCCGAAGTCACAAAACTAAACACTAGCAGTACACCAGAGGAGCCTTTGCGGCAACACCACTTGGAACCATCTGGTTCTGGAGATGATGATGATGTCTCCCAATATCCCACCGCTGCCATCAACTGTAACGTGTACTGGGTCCCACACGAATTTAATCCTACGCGGGTTACCTTTGTCTAACTTTGTAACTTTGTCAGCTTCTACAGCAAGGCTTAGCAGTAGTATTTGTACAGAGAGGCCTACACATGAAATAATGTAATATCCATCATGAGGTCTCAGGTTTGTTTTGAATGCGGTCAGATATCCGCACACACTCAATGCAAGCAATGGCTAAGTATTAGACAATTAACCCTTTCCCGTATGAAGGCACATTTTGACCCATATCAGAGGACTTATAGCACATTCTGATATTTCTGATGATGAGCAATTTCTCGTTTTGTCACAATGTGTTAAACTCAATTCAATTTCTGTTCATATAATTGAAGAGTTTTATTCTTATTTTTGACTCAGGAATCTGTTTCAAAGTTGTGTGATGTAGAATTGTTGTAAGTGGGAGAGGGTCAAGAGTGATTAAGATATAAGTTGTAAGAACTGCACAATCCTTGTCAAATCAATTAGTTTAACCCTTTCAATCATACACCAAATCTGCAGTATACACATTTAAAACATATAGTAAATGATATGCTTTAATCTCTTCAAAAAAATAATCTCTTTTAGTCGAAAACATTGGGCAAAAGGAGAACTTGATCATTATGAGCAATTTATTTCTATGTCACGGTGTTTTCGAATGCCGTCACTGCAATGGCGTAAGAAAGCTTCTAGATGTGGAAAGAGTTACAATAAGATTACTTTTAGTCTGACATGATACTTTAATATTTCTATACAGGAACACATTCATTCAGCTATTTTCAATAAATTCCATGTCTTTAAAAATCTCACTTTTTATCCAATCGAATAATTAAACATGTTGCTATGGTTAATCCAGCCAGAACAAGGACATGAAATGCAAACAGAACAATCTTGAAACTCTGTCTTGCCTGAAAAAATAGAATAAAGTTGATTTTAACCCTTTCTCACACGCAACACATTTGTGGAAGACGACTGTAAAAATGTAGGCACACACATGAGTACTGACTATTAATAGAAATATTTTCCTTATCTAAAAGAGTTTTGAGTAATTCATCCCTCCTTTGTCCGCAATGTTTTTAAAAAATTTCTGATGCAAATGACGTCTGACCCTTCTGCTGGCTTTCGGAAAATGATGTGAAATGAGGAAAACTTTCCCCCTTTGATAATTTTCTCAACATAATTATTTTCTATTCTATGTCAAAAGATGTTTCATGTTTGTTCTCAAATCTGACTGAAGCAGGTATAACAATGAAACATAATTCCTGTAAAAATGTCAAGACATAATATATATCAATTAAACAATTGGGTTTAACGCCGTTTTCAACAATTTGTCAGTCATATCAAGGCGACCAGTTCACCTACTCATATGTTTCCTGGTTTCCTCACACCAGTACTACACACGTCATACTTTCCAAGCAACTGGCTGCTTTTCCACAAAGACTGTTAGATCATTGGTAATAGAAGAATTACACTTGTCAGTGAAATTTGTCAAACGTCGTAAATAATGTTGAACGAGCTTGGGTTCGAACTCACAACACCGCGTCGCTACCGGGGCTCAGCCTATTAATCGAACAACGTTTCAAAACAGTGTCAGAGAAGAAGACCATACTTGTCCTATATCGCTCATCTGGTTTGATATAACTTAAATGGTTTCAATGTTTTTAATCTATACATGTAAAGAGTGTGTCTAAACTCCAATGTCTTTCCTACAGATGCTTTCACTTTAACCCTTTCCCACATACAGAAAACAACTTTGAACACCTCTGGAAAATCTGTATAAAGGAGTAAGTATGTTTAATGAATAGAGTTAAAGGATAACTCGCAAATAATGAGCAGTATTTCCTTTTCTGACAATGTTGTGTAATATACTTTTTTAAAGAGATTTTCTGTTTGTTTTGCCAAGTTGTGTTCAACGTCATTTACTCCATCCTTTATAACATAATTGAGTCGTCCCTCGAGAAAACCAACACTGTGGACTCTGCGTAAAGTGTCGACCCTGATCAGTCTAAGCATGCCGCGCAGACTAACCTGAACAGGCACGTTTCGTCTCCTGTGGATTTTATGTTTCAGGAATCATGACTCTATACTTATATCCCCTTTGAGACGGAATGTGTCGGCCCGGATCAGACTGTGCGCAAAGCACAGGCTGATCCGATCGATACATTACGCAGATGCCATTATGTTGATTTTCTCACGAGACGGCTCATAAACAGTACTGGTAATGCACACAGAAAAGGTCGTGAGAACGTCGTAATATAACTGGAAGTGTTGAAAGCGGCGTTACAACAACATTCAAACGTTACCTTTGGTTGGCTTATTGGCGGATTTAAAACAGACGCTTGTTTAGGTTTCTCTTGTTTAAGTTCTATGGATTTGGCAACCAATTTAGGCTCCCCCTCTCTGGTACTTCTATCGGCAAACAATTTAGGCTCCCCCTCTCTGGTACTCATATCGGCAAACAATTTAGGCTCCCCCTCTCTGGCAATTCTTTCGGCAACGCCGTTACTATACACTGGATACACATTAAATTCATTTTTAGAACTTCGGGATATACTCGATGTAACCATACTGGTACCCGATATCGTTCCGGTGTTTGGGTACCGTTGACCCATAATTACTCTCCTGGGTCTGTTTGAGTGTTGCATATCTATGTAGTGCTGCGGCATGTAAACGTATCTCTGAGCGGGTTCGGACCGCGAGTACATTTGTTGTGCTACGCTCAGACTGTATTGTTCACTGGAAAGATTTCTTCTCCGTTTAGGTTTACTTGAGGGAGCTGAAAACAGATAGAACTTTAACACTTTTTAGTTTGCAGTAGATAAAATCTGGAAACATTGTGCCAAAATGTTTTCAACTCTATTCAATAATTGAGCTGCCCCGCGAGCAAACCAACATTGTTGACTCTGCGTAAAGCAACGAACCAGATCAAACAGATCATGCCGCGGAGGCTACCCGAATAGACACTTATCGCCTCTTGTGGATGTTCTATTTCAGGAATCATTGTTCTATACCTCTATCAACCTGAGACTGAATGTGTCGACTCAGATTAGCCTGCGCGGACTGTACATACTGAGTCCATACCATTGGTTTTCTCGTAGAACAGCTCATCAATATTGTTGTACAGAAGTATCTTAAAACCTTCTATAACTAATTATCAAACAGTGTACATGTAGTGCTAGAACAATGGGCGAAGATCAGCTGGCCTTACTGTTCGTTTTTGCAGAGTGTTATATTGAGATAAGCACTTCACCGAAGACACCTGCATATGTTATTCAGGTCACACCGAGCCCCCATCAGCTCAGCAGTTCAGTTGGCAGCGACGCGGGCTGTCAATCCAGGGATTTTAAGTTCGAATCTAAGCTCAGCCAACATTCATCTTTTATCAATGGGCTAACAGTATATATAAAAAAGCAGCTTGTTGCTTGGAAGGTATGTTGTGTAGATTATTGGTGTTAGAAAGATAGGAAACACATGAGTAGGTGAACTGGCCGCTGTGATATGACAGACAAATGGTTGAAAACGGCGTTAAGCCCAAATAAATCAATCAATCAATGTTCAGGTCACTGCACTTGCCAACAACCAAACACAAAGGTACCGTATGTGTAGTTGTGTACCAATACGATCAATCACATGGTACCGTATGTGTAGTTGTGTACCAATACGATCAATCACAAAGGTACCGTATGTGTACCAATACGACCAATCACAAAGGTACCGTATGTGTAGTTGTGTACCAATACGACCAATCACAAAGGTACCGTATGTGTCTCAATACGACCAAACACAAAGGTACCGTATGTGTACCAATACGACCAATCACAAAGGTACCGTATGTGTAGTTGTGTACCAATACGACCAA
>JAUELF010238285.1:0-12836 GCA_031471495.1 Clinocardium nuttallii
CCTGGTAAACAAACCAGTACTAGGCTATGAATATGTGCCTTGCCCAAGAGCACTCCACCATGACCGTAGTGCCGCGACCGAGGATCAAACCCGGGACACACGGTTTCGAAATCCCCGACGCTAACCACTCGACCACAGCGGTCTGCATGGAGGATATGTATGTATTTACGAAAACATTAATAGTCGTGGATCCTTAAATCATCCCGCACATGGTTTCAATCATGAAGCTTGAAATAACTCTTTTATAATGGTTATATATTTTACTGAATTTATTAGATGATTCAAGAAAATCGCTTGCAATAAAAGATAAAAAGTCTGCGTTTGAACTACAATGCGCGGTTTCCATGGGTTTCGCATGCGTACAAAACTATTTTGTTACTTGTTGGAATAAATTGATTCGATACTTTATACTGTTAAACCCCCTTCTCGCCATACAACAAATCAGCAGCAGACGAATTGAAAAGTATATATGCAACTTCTCTCTTCGCCACAATGTTTCAGAAAGTCGTCTGCTGCAGATTCGCCAACAATTTTAACAGAAACCGATAAGGAGGAGGAAAATGATATTTTTCCAACTATATATCTCTTATATCTCAACCGAAGCGATTATTTTTAGTACCCACAGCATAGGGTTTGAGTGTCATATAAGGGTTTTGGTATTAAAAAAAACCCCGTCGTATAAGAGCTCTGGTGTGCTGCTTTAACCATTTACCACATACATCAATATGCAGCAGACGACACCACTTTCAGGAAATAATAATGATAAAAGAGTTGAAGCATTGTGGCAAATCATGAGCATTTTCGGCTTTTGCCACAGTGTTTCTTTAACAAGACGTCTGCTGCAGAAGCGTCAGAAAGCGTATGTATGTAAGGATTAAATATAGACAATATAGACGAATATTGAATGTCATACAATGTATGACCATACGAACAGCGTTCAATGAAAAGCCCCCAGCTCTTTATGATGGCATCTGCTTGCAAATGGATCCATGCTATCAGATTCAAATAAAAAGTCTCTTTTTGTGTTTAAAGAAATCTTAGAACCTATGATCTTTATTGGTCGTAATGTATTAAGATTGGGTTACTTACAAATTAAAGTAGAGTGGGGATGAATTACACTGAAGCTGTAACGTGTCAGTGTATTTGCTTAATTGTATAGTGTAAATGTTCTAATATGTGTGTGTGTGTGGGGGTGGGTGCGTGTGTGTTTCGTGTCAATTGGGGACTTTTTTTATGAATACACACCTTCTAATTGGGGACACACCTATAAACGGGAACGTTCCCATTTGTCAAATGTTTAAATATAATTAAAACAGGTAAAGCAGGATAAAACAAGTATCCCATGGTAAAATTTATGTGAAATAACCCATGTCCCCAATTAATCATACTAGTACGGTGCAAATATTACACTCGCAATTTGTGCTGATACACACTTTTGTCCCCATTAAGCCTTAGTGACAAATGACATACTTCGTCCCCATTTACCCTTAGTTCAAACAAATGACACACTCGGTCCCCATTTATCCGTAGTTTAGACAAATTACACACTTAGTCCCCATTTAGCCTTAGTTTAGACAAATGACACACTCGGTCCCCATTTAGCCTTAGTTTAGACAAATGACACACTTAGTCCCCATTTACCCTTAGTTTAAACAAATGACACACTCGGTCCCCATTTATCCGTAGTTTAGACAAATGACACACTCGGTCCCCATTTAGCCTTACTTTAGACAAATGACACACTTAGTCCCCATTTACCCTTAGTTTAAACAAATGACACACTCGGTCCCCATGTATCCGTAGTTTAGACAAATTACACACTCATACAAATGACTTATATCCTTTTTTCTTCATTTATATCATACAAATGTATATCTGTTTTAAAGAACATCATTTGAACATAACATTGCATAATGGTATATCCGGACACACGATGTATATAATAGTTATAACTACAATCGTTTAGTTTTGGAGAATGGGCATAGTGAACTATAGTGCTTACAAGATGAAACTAAAATATCTGCGACTAGAAGATTCAAACCAATAAGGTTTAGGTATAATTGGGCTTTTACCCAGCTGTGCATATTTACTTGGTTTATCATTCTATAATAAGGGACATGCACCCATCTGTGTATATTAACCTGGTATATCGTTATATAAGCTGTTTACATTTACTTGGTATACTATTCTATAAGTGGGGACATGCACCCAGCTGTGCATTATTTACTTTGTGTATTATTCTTTAATTGGGGACATCGTGCAACACACTCGTAAATATTGATTACAAGTGGGGACTTTACTGCAAAACTGTTTCAGTTTCAAAGATTTGTTCTGCGTAGCTTACTACAGTCTCGTAAATATGTCATTTTCCTGATTGCATAACATGTATTTTGTTATGATATCAATTTTCCCCATTTCCTTCTGAAAAAAAAGTGTGTCCCCGGTTATGTGTTAAGAGTGTGTCCCCTGTTAGTTTACATATAATCACATCCCTTTATATTGCTTGTAGAGTCATGGTATTATATTTAAGTCAATCTAGATATTACTCCGACATTGACAACGTAATTTGAGCGCATTAGAACCATAATTAAAGAAGTCCCCATTTCTAGTGGTTTTAACACATGTCCCCAGTTGACACCAAACTCATGTATGTGTGTGTATGTATGTTCATATATGTGTATTTCATCTTTATCAGCAATCGTATTGTCACCCACCAATATTATTGAAATCGGACTAAAATACTAAGCTTAAGTATATTTACCGCAGTAAAGGTCGTCTCGAATTGACCTTATACATTTAAATATTCATGGAAGGTTGTTTTTGTGTCCAATGAAGCCGCTTGACACAACAGATTTCGGGTGGTTGTTTGTATGTCCACGACACAATAGTTTTCGCGTGTGTTATCAAAATCAAAATGTCTACTATACAATCGTCAATAGGAACACTCGACCCTCATCGCTTACTGATCTCGTTTGTTTATTTAAGGATTGACTCTTATTTTTCGTGCGTTCATGCAGTATGAACTAGCGCTTCTTGGGAAATTTTCAAAATCGCGGCCGAGCGTTCATACTGCATGAACGCACGACAAATAAGAGTTAATCCTTATATTTACATTTTCCACTTTTCATTACTTTATTTTATTCGACCTTAAAGTGTTCGAGAACAAGTCTTTAATAACAATGAAAAACTGTTACCGCCAACGTATGTTTGTTTAAATGAACAGCTGATATTTGTAACGTCATAATATCATTTGTTAAATGACGTCACACTATTGAAATAAACAATGACGTCAGAGGTCATGAAAGGTCGAGCTGTTCATGCAAAATGAACAGAATTTATTTGTACAGAAAATAAGGTGCGAATGTAAATATTTGAGTAACAAGAGCACCGCAGAATATAATCCAATGCTTGTCTGTATTTTCCAAGTCGAAAAAGGGAATTTCAAAATAATTATTTAAGTCAGAGTTATGGGACTTAGTATAGACATGCATATTTTTCCTAGGATTGATTGATTGATGTTTAAGACAAAGACGAATGTTGAAGACGAATGATGCATGTCGCATTGACTTTTGTCAAACGTCGGAAAGAAAGTTGGCCGAGCCGGGAATCAGACTCACAACCCCTGGATTGACAGCCTGTGTCGTGGGCTCTGCAGTTCTATTTGGAGTAATTTTGTGTGGCAAAAGAAGAAATTTCACATAATGAACAATGTATCAAGTTTCATTTGAAAATGATTTTTCAATTTCCAGATACAGACAACTTTGAAAGCCTCGGTGGGAAACAATCATGAAACATAATTAATCCTTTTCCACATGCAGGCACTTTCTATCGTCTTATGGAACAATTTCTACATTTGCCACAATAACTTAACAACACTGTAAACATCCTGAGAATTAGAAAGAATATGATTATGACCTGGAAATATCCTTAAATTGTAGGAATGTAATGCTTAATATGTGTAAACCCTTTCCCTATTGCAGATGCATTTTAATGTATCTACAGTATATGCCATTTGAATAAACTGTGGCAAAAGGAGATATTGCTCAAAATAGAAACAAAATCTCCATTTGCCACAATTTTTCCGATTCTTTTCAATAATTATAAAGGCATTTGTAGATGTTTTCCTAATCTAATTATTTATTTCCCCTAGACCACGAGATTCTTTCACAGTTTACTGCTGCAGATCTGAATATGTTCGAAAGGAATATAGAGAATTTAAACGGTAGATTTCATTTTATCAGCTTCTTGGGTTGTAATGAATGTATATTGTTTTTGCATCAACAGCTAAGGTCATTTAGCGCGCAATTAAATTTAATTATTCATGATCCCTGGGTAAACAAACCAGTACTAGGCTAGAAAATGTGCCTTGCCCAAGGGCACTCCACCATGACCGAATTGCCGGGACTGGGGATCGAACCAGGGACACCCTGTTTCGAAATCCCTGATGCTAACCACTTGACCACAGCGGATTCCGAGACGACTTTGAAAACAGTTACTAAAAAGTGCGGAACTAAATAAAAGTAAGATCAATTTTTGAAAAAAAAAAAAAATATCTGTTTTAAAACCTTGGTTCACACAACCAATCTTAAAATGATGTAAAAGTGCAGAGGTTCAGATAAGGATGGGTATTCAGCTCTTTTTCCCACAATTTCTCTCTTATTATTAAAGCAAAACCTGTGTTGTGGGTACTAAAAATAATTGTCTCAATGAGAAAATTCTTTTGAGTACTGCCATCATAGGGTTAGAGGATCAAATAAGGATTTTAGAACATGCAAAACGCCCCTTATAGTATGAGCTCTGAAAAGGGTACAATAAAGTTCTACATCTTCCATTTTTCAAATGGGTTAAATGATGAAATTATTTTCTTACCTTTTCACATGATTTCATAAATTCATCCCTCGATATCTTCCAGTCTTTATTTTTATCAACATCTGTAAACAAATCTATCAGTCTAATTTTCTTTTCTTTCAAATGTTTTTCGAGGATAATTAACCCTAGTGGGGCAGGAACATTCAAGTATGGGGGAGCACTTGCATCAGAATCCGTTGACTGTGATCTGGTCACTGGTTCTGGTGTTTCATTAATTTCTTTTTCTTCTTCAAGTTTCTTACCAAGAGCATCCTCTTTCAGTCTATTTAGCACTCGCTTTTCTTGTACGGTCTTATTTGGTTTATTTGATAACCATTCCATACTTAAACCCATATTTTCTAAATTATTTCTGAATGTTTGCCTTTCCTTAAACCATTTTTTATAGTCGTCTTCTCTTTTTTCAGCTTCTTTGGCAATTACTATCTCCTCAGGGAGAGGTTTTTCTGGTGGTATCTGTGGATTCAAAGCTGTATTTAGAACTGGTGCTGCGGGAGGTGGTTTTCTATGAAGGTACAAACCGAGTCTATGTTTTGTCATGTTCTCCATTGGAGGAGCTATCATGACCCTCTTTCTACTCAGCGGTCCTCCAAATATTTTAACGGCTGCCTTGTAGTGTTTGATATGTGCCAAATCCCTGTGTTCAAACACATCCATGCGATCCTTCTCTGGAACATGATCCAGGTTCTGGGGATCAAACAAACGAGCTAACGGAAAGCTGATGTCAGCATCTGTTAGGTCAACAGGGCCTGTGTTGACCATCCTGTGTCGGTAAGGTGGCATTTTTTCTTTCTTCTGTTTGTTATTGCCTTGTTAGAATGGGCATTTTTGGCTGGATATCAGCTTTTTCCTGAAAAAACATGAAGGTTTATTTGTATATATATATCTATTTCTTGTGTTCTAGTAAACTTATTAACTTTCGATCTGTTATCTTTTGTTGATATGTATGGATAAATTATCCATGGTTAACTGAGTTAGACATGTGATGGATGTATAACCTCTTTCATATTTTCTGTATTTGTGTAGTTTTCTCTTTAGATTTAAAATAAACTTGTGCCAATACCAATGTTTTCAGGATTCACACTTAAATTCCAAAGATCTCAGAAAATAAATGACACTGTGTGCTACAATTTGAAATTACGCAAACATTTTAAAAGCTTCAGTGAGTATGAAGGAACCTGTTTAAAAGAAATGTTTCATTATATTTCATTAAATTTTATTCTTGCTAAATGATTTAAAATTTTGATCGACTAGGCACATGAGTTTCTTGGGTTGTAATCCAAGTGACATGCTTCAGTCATTAAAAAACAAATCACTACAATGTCTAAATGCAAGCCACTTAAAAGTCTTTCGTAGAAAGACATTGCATTGCATTTATGCTAAAAAAAAATTTGTATTATTATCCTGCATATATGTGATGTCTTTCCCTTTCCTTTCCCAAATCTGGACAATGAGTTTGGTCAAAACTTTTGACTACGTTTCAAGGGTCAAATCTAGCCAATGCAAAGTATTTCATACCAATATTCACATATGGGATAACATTCTTAAATTTATCAAGCATAAAATATCAATACAAATTATCTTACTCTTGTGTTTTAACCTTTTTTGAATCCAGCTATTGTTGACTTGACCTAAATTGTTCATAGTTTGTGATTTTCGACCAAGGTTTTCTAAATATGGTATAAGCAGATAAGGATCATTTGTATCGACATTTTTTCTAAGTAAATGGTTTAATTTTTATCCCATATGTAAATATTGGGTTGACATTAGGCCTACGTTGCATTCACTAGATTTGATCCTTGAAATGTTGCAAAAGATCATAGCCATAAAGAATTTTTTTTTGACAATTTACCACCCCTCCATCCCCGTTCCCCCAAATGAAAAGTGATATATATATCCGAGTATCCAGCCAATAATTGCCCAATCATGGACTTCAACCATTAGTAGACACACTTCGATCTTAGTTAAGCCAGTTATTTAAAAAGAAACCATGACCGTTTATGCTAGTTTTTAACAAATGCCTTTAACACCAGGAAATATGTTGAATCAGCCTATTTGAATTCTTGAAAATAACGAACAAGATTAAGTTAATTGAAATTCATTAGCTGTGTAAAAGTCATGCAATGTTCATGGAATTGGGTTTAAAAACATTCGCGACTGTACGGGTGATCATTTTTTAAATGAATTAGGCTAAATCAATTATCATTTTGATTGACAAAGGATTTTCAATATCTAATATCTTACCTACTTCTTTGTGTCATTGTTTTCTATAAGCGTTTAATCCCTAAAAGGGAGTTTGAAACTGTTTTTGAACAAAGTCATCAATGCGTTGCGTTGGTAAACATTTTCGGAAAACTCTATTTTTGTCGTGAAGATCTTCTTTAAGGAGGTACGACTAAACAAATGTTTAAACTGCGGTCTTAGAAGATCGCTGCTGCAATTCAATTTGAACCGAGTCATTCGAAAGTTGTTTTCTATATTTTCTCGTTTAAGTTTCACACAATGGAGTATCGAGTTGAAACTGGATGACCTTGCTTCAATCATTTCCAAAATAAAATGAATCTTCAACTCATATGAACACCAGTGAACATGAAAGAATCTGGTGAAAATGTTTATTTGCAGCTTGATAAGTTGGCAAAATGGCTAAATAACAGATACATATTCTGTGGGTGTCAAAAAACCCGCGTGGTGTTGCAATGGCAGAAGTATTTATTTATCTGGTCTATATAGATCGATGAGATTCCGATGCTTAAAAACCTCAAACGGATCTACACATGCGTAAGAGTAAATAATAACGTCAACACCGTCAAAAGTGACGTCAAATAATACGTCATTGATATAATCACGTGACATAGTAACGACGTTATATCTATAACGATAATTCTGTGATAGTCACGGTTTTGTTCAGAGAAACAAATATCAAAGAAACATGAAAGAATCGTTGGATATTGAAGTTAAACAGATAGAAATAGATGCTGATCATGATGATCAAGCATACGGCAGCAAGGATTTCGGATTGGAAGCCGCCTGCCCTACCGGCAGTCCATCTGAGAGACTGCGAGGATGTGGGTTAGATATTTCATCTTATCTATTGAGGGCTCCTTCACAAGTATTCATGAAACCAAAGATGTTGCTCAACTGCAAACTTACTGATGGTAATAAGAGTATTAATGTTAAAGCTTGGACAAGAGGAGACGACAACAGAACAGGTAACAGCAAAATTAGCAATCATTTATCGTTTCGAGTTAAGGAACGGCTGGTCATCTGCGAAGACTGTTAACGAAGAGAATGCTGCTCATATAAAAGGTCCAGTTTGGATTTATACAATTTAATTAATTGTCCAGATATATGCTCCCATTTAGTTTTCGATATCAAATAGGTGGTACAAGCAATTTTCTTTCAACAGCCGGTTTTGACTATGTTTTCCTCCGTGGTATATATATCTTTACCCCCGTCTATCTTCTTATCTCTGTTCTCTCTTACGGTATGCATATGTATAGTAGCACTGGCTATTTTTAAGTTTCTTGCATTTATTAATTCGCAACATTTTTTAATTTTCATCACCCGATGGAATCTAGGTGGAATCCGCTGTAGTCGAGTGGTTAGTGTCGGGGATTTTGAAACCGGGTGCACCGGGATCGATCCCAAATCGCGGCACTGCGGTCATGACAGGCACATTTTCTAGCCTAGTACTGGTTTGTTTACCCAGGGATCATGAATAAGTGAACTGTCGCCGTGATATAACTGAAATAATGTTGAAAGCGGCTTAACATCCCAATAAATAAATACAATTCTAGGTAATCTACATTGTAGCCTTACCAAGATTATTACCTGAACAATATTTAACAATTGACACGATTTTTTTCTTTTCGATAGTTGACACATAGACCAGTTGCCTACAACTATATCTTCTTCTTTGTAGTTCTGTCTCTCAAACAACTCAATAATCGATTTTAGACTTAGTCGCGGGGCCTGGGAAAGGGACGCAATATCTGAAAGTCTTCAGAAATAGTGCCACATGCAAATCATATGTCTTTCTTTCCTCGTTCTACCTATTCTATCTCTCGTATGTTGTTTCTTCCTTTCTTGGAATAGATCGAATTGATGATGCTAGCCCGATCGATTTATGTAACTATTTGCAGTTGAACGATGAGATCGAGAACTTTCAAACGTATTATATAGTAACACCTGGAATGGAGAATACTCAAAGAACAGGTAAGAATAGTTCTACGTCTACTGTAAACATAGTCCTGAATTAACCTCATTCGACAATCCTGCAGCAGCCGACTTTGAACATATTTTGTCACAAAACATAAACATCTCCATAATTGAATGGATTACCTATGACTAAAAGTGGAAAACATTGTGGCGAAAGAAGAAATTGCACGTTTTGTCATTATGTTTTTCAAAAAGGCGTCTGCTGTAGAGGCGTCAGAAAGCGTCTATATGAGGGGAAGGGTTAAATGGTGCCTGTTAGTTACTACAGTTGATCAGCGAAAGACAGCTCTTGAGTACTCACAACAAAGGCTTTTGAAGCGAGAATTTTAGATAATGAAACGTGCATCTTATCAAGAGCTCTGTCTGACCAATCACTGCTCATCCAAATAAAGAAAGAAAACAAAACAACAACAATTTAGGTGTTATGACAACAACATATGCAGCAGACGACTTTAAATACATCTTGCCATACTGAATAGGGAGTTTTGAGCAATCTCCACTTCTGCCACATTGTTTTCACTAGTCCTCTGTTGTGTTTTACTGACTTTCTTCCCTTTAAAGATACATCATTTCGTTTTCATAAGATTCTCTCTAAAATATCAGAAAAATTAAGAGAAAAAAATGCATCAGATGAAATTTGTATGACAAGATATAGTTATTCATCTTTACACGAAAGCTGTATACATGACAAGATATAGTTATTCATCTTTACACAAAAGCTGTATGACAAGATATAGTTGTTCATCTTTACTCGACACATTCATATTCTCATTCTAAATAACTTTTATCTTTTCTTTTTGTCTCTCTTTGGATGACTAGATTAGGAGGAATAAACTAGCATCTTCCCAACAATATCTCTTTCTAACTCACTTAATTCCTATGCTGTGGGTACTTAAAGGAATCGTCTCACTAAGACGACTCGTTTGAGTACCCACGACGTAGGGTTTGATGGTCATATAAGGATTTGGTTATGCGAAATACTCGTCTTACTAGATCTCTGGTCTTCTTAGCTGTTACCATCTACCTTTTCTATTTCTTTCTTTCATTCTTTCTTTGCAATAGACGAAAATGAAGAAAAGATTTGTTTGAAAGAATATATAGAGGAAACAAACGAACAGGAGACGAAAGGAAAGAAAAATAACGAAGAGAAGAAAAATAGCCGTCATTTTCAACAAAGATTTTTGGATATATTTGAAAGATTTGGGAGAGCTTTGAAGCCAAAACACAAAAAGAAATCGGAAGATTTTACAAGAATTTGAATGAATTGATAACTCACTAGCTCAACACCTTTTGTGTTCATTAAATATTCATATATATATCTATTGTAAATAACGTGTTTATTCTATATTGAGTATTCTTGTATCAAATTGATTAACCAAAAGAACAGCGTCTAACGATTCGGTGCCGTAATAAGAAGACTAGACAAGAGGGAATATATTCTGGTATTTACTCAAATATGCTTATCTTATGATTGGGTACTCAAAAGCGTCATCTCACTGAAACGATTATTTTGAATACCCACAACATAGGGTTTGGGTGTTAAATAAGCGTTTAAGAATGTAAATTACTCACCTTAGCTGGAGCTCTGCTTGTAATGCATCAACTGCGAACATTGAAGACTCAAGTGAACCTGTGTATCTACACAATCTGACCAAATCATTCACTGTCCGTCTACATTTATGTTTGATTGATTGGGATTTAACGCCGTTTTTAACATTTTCTCAATCATATCACGGCGGCCAGGTCACCTACGCATGTGTTTCCTGGTTTTAACACACCAGTACTCCATACATCAACCTTCCCAAGCAACCGGCTGCTTTCCCTCATAGACTAAGCACATTGGTGGAAGACGAATGACGCATATTGTATTATTAACTTTTGTCAAACGTCGGAAAGAAAGTTGGCAGGGCCGGGATTCGAACTCACAACCCCTGGATTTACAGCCTGCGTCGCTACGGACTGAGATACCGGGGTTCGGTCATCTACATTTAATTTGTTTTTGCTATAGTGTGGAATCGAAATATTGACCGACTAAAGAAGGCTGTAGGCTTGGGTGTTTGGACGTTTAAGCCGTTTTACGAGAATACCAACAGTATGGCATCTGCGTAATGTATCGATCCATATCAGCCTGCGCAGTTCGCACAGGCTTGTCCGGGCCGACGCATTTCGGCTCTGGGAGATAGAGGTATAGAGGAATGATTCCTTAAACAGAAAATCCACATAAGGCGAAAAGTGTATGTCCCGGTTAGCCTGAGCGGCATGCTTCCGGGTCGAAACTTTACGCAGAGTCCACAATGTTGGTTTTCTCTTATTTCGGAGCACACAAGTGACAACTATCGTAAGGCTCGAGACAATTCTTTGTGTGTACCAACAACATATATTTTGAACGTCAAGTAAGGATTTTTGAATTTGAAATACCAAACTTATCTAGAGCTCTCTACGGCGCCACTAGAAGCATATGCCAACAAAACACACTCGAAGTGTAGCCTCACTTGCTTCACAACACTGTATGTTTACGTGATACCAAAACTGGAGCATCATAAAGACCCCCTTCATCGAGAGACGCGGCTCGAATGTGTCGATGGCGATTCGGACTATCTCGGTGATGAATGCTTCAATGTAGGATTACGGAATTACCAGAGGAGTTCCGATTGTGTCGATGGCATGCTGTTTCTACGGGTGTTATTTTAACCTTCGTCGAACCGCCGGGGGTGTTAACCTAGGGGATTTTACCCATACCATTGGCGCGAATAAGAAGACTGGTTCATTATCCAGGAAGCCGACATCGAGAGTGGTTAATTTATATTTAATGGAAGAGATTCACAATCGCACGAATCATAATTGCAATAAGTGTGTGATCTGTGTCAACTACAAAGGATGCAGATACCAATCAGAGAGTGCGGATTCGCAGTATGATATCGATCTATTTTGGTATCTTGTCCAATGGTTGGTGTTAATGCAACGGAACCAAACTTATCTCTTTCCCAGACGCAGACGCCTTCCCATCCCTCTGAGACTCCGCTGCAGCAGACGACATTTGAAAGCATTATGGTAAAATGAGAAATTGCTCATAACGAGCAATTTCTCCTTTTGCCACAATCTTTTCAATTCTATTTATAAATTATTCTCTAATACACGTATAATCTTCAAGTTTTTGTTAATACATTAAAAATGCAGCAGACGACATTTGAAAGGATTGTGTTAAACTGAGAAATTGCTCATAACGAGCAATTTCTCCTTTTGCTACAATGTTTTCAATTCTATTTAATAGTTATACTCTAATGTATGTATAATCTTCACGTTTCTGCCAATATATTAAAAATCCAGCAGACGTTTTTGAAAGCATTGTGACAAAATAAGGAATTGCTCATAACGAGCAGTTTCTCCTTTTGCCACAATGTTTTCAATTCTATTTGATATTTATAATCTAATGTATGTATCACCTTCATGTTTCTGCCAATATGTACCGAATGCAGACGACAACTTTGATCATGTTATACATTTTGTATAGTCACCTTAGTGTTGTCTGTGGGAAAGGGTTAAGCGCAATGCAGGTTTGTTTTGCTGCGGACTGCTTAGATAAACAATACATACCGTTCTGGTAAGGTGAAGTTGGTGTCTAGTGTCTAGTATCTAGTATCGTTTATCATAAACGATACTGACAACCAGAATCTAGTATCGTTTAACACTAAACGACACTGGCAACCAGACACTAGTATCGTTTAAGGAACTGACCATATAATTAATCAATT
>JAUELF010238296.1:0-11042 GCA_031471495.1 Clinocardium nuttallii
TGGGATTGATGTGGACAAATGGGATTACTTTGCACGGGATTGTCACATGCTGGGGATCAAAAACAACTTTGACCATAATAGATGCATCCAATTTGCACGTGTGATAGAGGTCGATGGTGAAAAGCAGATATGTTTTCGAGGCAAGGTACTGTTGATGAGATTAGGCCAACTGGTCTTCACTCCCAACTGTTGTATCTCTCGTTATAAAACCCTTTCTCATATGTATACGCATTTGCTGCAAACGACATTAGTACACATTGTGGCAAAACGAGAATTTGATCATGATGAGCAATTTCTCCATTTGTCACAACGTTTTCAACTCTTTAATAAATAAACTCCCATTCATGCTGCAGATTGGTTTGTTTGTTGGAAAGTGTTAAGCCCTATATTGTGGGTACTCACATGAGACAATTTCTTTCAGTTCCCAACACGATGGGTTTCGGAGTATAGGGATGGTTTTAGAATATACAATAATCACCCCTGACGCCCGCAGCCTTATTTAGAGCTCTGAAGTCAACATATATTTTTCACATCATACACCATACATTGAGTGTCGCTCTCTGTGTAAACTGTTGTGGTTTAACCCATCATCACATACAACAACTATGCAGCAGTCGACTCTGAAAACATCTGGTCAAACATATGGAATCATCTACATGTAGAAATGCAAGTGTAATTACTGAAAAGAGTTGAAACACTGGCAAATGGAGATATCGCTCATTATCAGCAGTTCCCTTTTTGCCACAATGTTTTCAAAATGTGTCTATATGTTGAAAATGGTTAATACATGTATAGTCCAGATCTAATTACTTTGCTATACGTATATTGGATCTGACTTCCCCGTGTAATAGGTAGTCTCGAGTTGATCCGATACACTTAAATACTGGTACTCATGAGCACGTGCCAATATGTATGTCCAATAAATTGCACGATACAACACGATACAACAATCTTCCATGCTATACTATCGGAACACTCGTCAATCATCGCTTATCTATATCATTTATTCATATGGGTTATCTGACGTGTCTTGTACCGAAATATTTTGTAAGCGACAATTTGAAAGGCTGACGCAAAGGTTATTCTGAGACGACCTGTATGGGACAGTCATCAAAACTATATTCGAGCTGTGAACGTTCAGGTCTGCTTTAAGTGACATTGAATGCAGACATGACTGAATGTCATGGTTTATCTAGAAATGTTTAGAAGCAACACACAGTACACAGTACACAGTATTCTTCAAGTTGACAGCACTTAAGATAGTATGTAATGGTTTATATACATAATCAGAGATGTAGGTTTTGCTCTGGCGTGCCTCAGTTGAGTCGTGCAATTTTAAAATGGACCGTCATAGAATGCATACAAGTGTTATGGATTACACGAGCTTGTGTGGCCAGCACGTGTACACCGGATCAGACTGTCCATCGAGACAGTCTGATTGAGATCTAAATTACTCGCACGTGATTCGCCCTAGTTTGTTAGAAGCGTGTGCCAACTGTTGTAGATTATAAGAAGAGGGAGCAAATATACAGACTGAAACTTGATATACATGCACTGTTCATAAATATCAAATAATTATCCTACTGCTCATTAAAATTCTTCAGATGTTTCTCTCATGCTTGTTTGACTTAATTTTGAATAGAGAAGTCATCGATCAGACTGTATTAAGCATACTGATCTTGGAGACTTCCATGGCTTCGAATTCTCAGAGGTCGATTTGTCGAAGGCCTGGTTTATTTGATAAGAATCTCTGATTGGATTATATTTCATTAAGCTTTCATTAGTATGTGTTAATGTGCAGTCTGGTCCAGATATGCACTATTCACCAACAAGTTGATGAAGCATCAGTAAATTAACCGGCATACACTGGCCATTTATAGCACATAGTGTTTCTGTGATATGTTTAATTTGGTAAAGTAATGTTGTTGTGTATTTATCAGGAGGTGGGTAACCTCTGCGACATTTATATCACAAAGGTGGCTGTGATAAATTATCATTTTCTACACAAAATACTCTATGGTTAGTTGTGGTTAAGTAATGTTGTTGTGTGTTTATCAGGAGGTGGGTAACCTCTCTAATATTTATATCACAGGTTGGCTGTGATAATTGATCATGTTCTACACAAACTAATCTATGGTTGGCTGTGATAAATGATCGTTTTCTACACGTGTACAAAATACTCTATGGTTGGCTGTGATAAATGATCGTTTTCTACACGTGTACAAAATACTCTATGGTTAATGTTAGTAAAATAATGTTGTTGTGTCTTTATCAGGAGGTGTATAACCTGTATGACATGTTTCATACCAGAAATACTCTTCACATGAGGGCTTATCAGCACCAAGTCACTACTATTATAGAAAACATGTAAGTATTTATCGATTCGCATAGATTCTAAAAGGGGAATAATTAAAACAAATGATAAATAATATAACGATAATCCTTACAAACATGCAGACCCATCTGCACCAATCTCATTAAAACCAGATCGTTTTAAACTCGCATACTCGTATATAGATCTACGTACGTAGAAGTTTTTTGGTCTGATTTTAATGAGATTGCATCTGCACCAGACAACTTTTAAAAACAGACTGCAGTTTTTCATTTTGTCACAATGGCTACCACTTTGTTCAATTTTTGTACTTTCAATTTTAGGGATTTCCTTATTATTGCCAATATGTTGTCAGCTGCAAATTCGATGTATGAGGGAACTGCTCAATGTAGTTATTTTTCAAATTTGTGTTTCATCATAAAACAATCTTTGGCGGACGACTTTGAAGCCTTCTAGGTTAAGATAGAAAATCTCTTACAATTACAGACAGATGATACATGTGGGAACGGTTTAAGTACACACTATAACATAACCAGATAAACCATCATAGATATTATAGGTTATTGCATCAATATGGGGGAAATATTTCGTCGGCAGAACTCCGCCGAAGGTACGACATCTAACACAATAATTTACCCTATTAATGCCATACCATTTCTATTGTGTAATTTTTATATTTGCTTTTTAAATCTTTTCATTTTTGCGTGTTTTTAAACACTTCGAGTATACATTTAGAAAATAAACAATTGCTTTTTGAAACAGTGTATTTCATTAAGAACTCGTGTATTAGCTTATTCTGTTATTTACGCCTGGATATGTGTGCACTTAATTAATAAGATGCCCACTTTGACCTCACAGTATGTTCATTAAAGCGAACACACATCTTCTATTCTACATTGATTATCTTCACATTGGAAAATAACACAAATAATCAGAAAACCTACCTTTAAAACAGTCATATGCACATTCAGCCCAGCAGTTATTAAATCAAACTTATTTTCGTTCGTCATGTGTAATAAAAAACAACTAGGCATATAGCGTACACGTCAACATGTGTACAGTCTACAAATAACAATGTCATTGGAATACACGTTACATGAAAATGTAACGTCTGAAATTACGTATGTGTTTAGAGTTTACACACGTGGAAAGGTCTATGATTAAACATAATTGGCGTTGTGTAGGTCTATCGCATTTGTACAAAGGATGTACCAAACATTGTTCGCTGGTCTCTACACTCAAGAATGTCTGGATAGGAGCGCTCTGTTACGTTTCTGTATGGAATTGGTTCCGTCCTTATTAGCACGTGACAAAAGTGTAATATCAATGCGTGCAATATGGACTGCTGTTGCATCCTTTTTTAAAATGAAAACAAAAAGAAGCATATTAAAGTACATAATTGTGTATACAATAAACAGGTTTACTGAAGCATTTAAACTAGAGAATAATAAAATAACCTTGACTTAATTAAAGTTTTGAGGAAGCTTATTTCCAAATAATCATGACAATTTACCAGGATTGTCAAAGCTAGTTGATAACCAAATAATCTAGACTAATTTAAAGTTTTGAGGAAGCTTATCTGAAAAAGTTGGTAAGCATGGTTTATTTCCAAATAATCATGACGATTTACCAGGATTGTCAAAGCAATTGGATAACCAAATAATCATGACGATTTACCAGGATTGTCAAAGCAATTGGATAACCACATCATTTATTAACTCTTACAGGGTTGCTGAAGCTATGATGCTAGCAGATGATCACATTACCTTTCCAAAAGAAGATGGGTAAGCCATCATATTATTTGCGTTTTGTAAATTTAACCCTTTCCCACATGTAACTAATCTGAAACAGACGACTTAAAACTTTGTGGCAAGAGGATAAATTGCTTATCATTTATCCTTTTGCAACAATGTTTTCAAGTTCTCTGCTGTATATGTCTCCAAAAGTGGGGAAGGGTATATGAGTTAAGCATTTGTCTCATATGATAAGCTAGCTGCTTTGACAATGCCTTAGGCAATACGATGTGTATACATGTATATTGAAGTGCGAAATTATAAAATACACATGCGAAAACATTGTTTGAAAGGGAGAGATTGCCTTCTTATATTACATTATGCTGAAAGAAAAGTTTGCCTTGGCATGTAAACACTATAAATCCACGTCTTCATTGTCTGTCCATCAATCTGTCCCTTACATCCACATTACTAGGCTACACATGTTCTTCTTTGAACACTCTTGTTAAAAATAATTTCAAAAATCGTTAGTTGCAAAGGTTTAAATAAACTTTTGTGTGTATCAGATAATGATCAGAGTTATAAGTGCTCTGTATTTGTGTTGATATATTCAATAAAACATATAGTAGGGAAATATTGGTTTCACCACACGAAAACCAACCTTCCGGAAGAAGAATCAAGCGAAGTGCAAAATGACCCGGCTTCGTCGCAGTCGGACCATGAGCTTCTCCGTTTGCCATTTGTTAATGTTAAAAGATTATTTACAGAAAGAGAAGTCAAGCTGCATGCAATAGCGCAGTGGGTAATGATACAATCACATAACGTGTGCTTCGTGGCTTTCTTGCACCCGTACATGTACTTCGCAAAACGTTCTGCCCATGGCATCTGGCCAATTGACTATTTAGCCCATTAGTGGAAGCCCATCAACCCTGGAATCCTAACGAGTTTAAACTCCTGTTCCGCCATACATTCTTAACAATATGATTTGTGACTGGCCTCGTTTGTCTTCCACTAATAGGCCACATAGTCATTTGACCAGATGTCACGCGGGAAAATGTTATGTGGTGTACATGTACCGGTGCCATGAAGCACACGCTATGTGATCTTGCTGCTAGGTTATTAACCTAATTCAAGCCTTTCTCACTAAATTGTTTTTAGAAAGTCGTAACGACTTAGTTATGATATACATGTACAGGTATTGTTTCTTATCAATGTATCTTCATAATTCCCCATGGAGCTATTCTACCTTAAATGGTTTCAGTTCATGTTTTTAATAATACAAACATTAATGTAAATGATATGTCAAGGTTAGTTGTATTATGACCTGCATACCAAGAACACGATTGGGGGTTTTCAGATTTTTTCCAGTATTGTCTTTTATGTGACCGTTTCCCGCATACAAACGATTGTTGAATACTTATGGAAATTACTCGTTATGAGCAATGTCTCATTTTGTCACAATATTTTAACTTTATAGGGAGTGTTCATGAATTGACAATATGTTTTCCAATTCGTCTACTTCAGATGTGTTGAGTGTGGGAAAGGGTTAAAGATTGAACATTGTTCAGATTTGCCCTATTGTCATTGCATTGTGTATACATATTTTAACGATATTTGGTGGATAGTTGTATCATTATAACATTATACTGATACAATTTGAATGTTTGTCCTGTCGGGGGCGATTTTACCAATGTTTACCGTATTTAGATATACCACATCATACTCTATGACTGATTGCTCAGAACTTGCATGGGATTTTCTTTTACCTGATTTATACCACTTTAAATTCCATTGAAGCATATAGATCTTTTGAAATCAATTTAGGATAAATGAAAGTTTGTCCTCTTAGCAATTTGTCCTTTTACCACAATGTTGTTAGCTCTGTATCAAAAATATGTATCTAAACTTTTTCCCACTTGCAGACGCATTTTGACACAATTGCACTTTTAAAATTATTGAGCAATTTCTCCTTTTGTCGTCAAAGTTTTCAAATCTTTTCAAATCTGGTGAATGATTAAACTTGCAATTATTTAAAAGTTGTAAGTGGAAAAGGGTTAACTAATATATGTTGCTTATATTCTATGACTAAACTTGCAGTGGAAAAGGGTTACCTAATATATGTTGTTTATATTATATGACTAAACTTGCAGTGGAAAAGGGTTAACTAATCGATGTTGTTTATATTCTATGACTAAACTTGCAGTGGAAAAGGGTTAACTAATCCATGTTGTTTATATTCTATGATTAAACTTGCAGTGGAAAAGGGTTACCTAATCTATGTTGTTTATATTCTATGACTAAACTTGCAGTGGAAAAGGGTTAACAAATCAATATTGTTTATATTCTATGATTAAACTTGCAGTGGAAAAGGGTTAACTAATCTATGTTATTTATATTCTATGACTAAACACAGACATCTTTTAAATGAGTCAACTATACAATTACGTGTATCAAATTAAGCAGCTTTTTTGGTGTATTTTTTTATGATTAGAAAACAAGCGAAAATGTCCGAATCCATAGATGACATGAAGGTGTTCAGCCAGTTAACAGACCATGTGTTTTTTCAAATACTTTATTCCACTGGTGAACACAAAGATCTGAAGAAAGCGCGAGAAATCCTGGGAAATATACTCAACAGGAAGTTGTATAAATGGGTTGGAAAAACCCAGTTAAAACCAGAACAATTCATTTTGAAGGTTTGTATTCATTTTAGCTATCTAATTTCTGGTATACTACATATTTTTTTTAAATGTTTACCATTATTGATTACAAGTTATTCGTTTGCTTTAAGTTTGTCTGTCTCAGGTTAAAAATAGTATATCAAGAACATTGGAAGAATTGTTTAAGTCTTTGCAACGAACTGCAGATGACTTTGAAAACTTTCAGGCAAAATATTCAAATATCTGCATAAATGAACATTTAAAAAAAAATGAATAGAATCGAAAAGCATGTGGCAAATGGAGATAGTATTCTTATTGTTATGATAAACCAGTTATATTTCATTGTTAAACGCTAATAAGAGGCTCGGAATGTCTGTTAATCTGAGTTATACAGAGTTGAAATAATTACAATTTCATATTTCATTGTTTGCACACCTATGCCTATATACTAGAGATCTTCATAGTAGTCGTCTGCAGATTTGTTAGATGGGTGAACAAATAAAGAAATGTAATACCCCACTTTATTATTGCAGGAAAATGAGAATAAAGCGAAAGATGAAATCTTTGACAAAATTGTTGACGAGGGGGCCAGTCTACCTGTAAAAAGGGAGGATGTCATTTTTCATGTAATGATTAAATGATATATTTTCCAACGGAGACAGCCATGAGTTTATTCTGGCATTTTGATGCTGTAAATTACTGAAGACTTAGATGTGAATGTTTTGGGGTTAAAATATACAGGGAGTTTATCAAGAATATTTATAGCTTTTTAGATAATTAATACAGAGAATTCGTCGGTTCTTGGTCAGTAATCAAATTAACGAATATTTTCTCTTTGAAAGGAAAGTTAAGATAAAATGTTTATATAACATGTTCAACAAATCCTTCCTCCCCACCATGATATAATTCAACAGTTTTAATTTGTTAAAATATTTCTTTATTGTCTACAATTGCACGCTGTAAATTGGACAGTTTTGGGTCGAACTTGCCATTTCCGGGTCACTTGTCAATTATTCCTGTTATCAAGGGTAATCTCAAACACATTTATATTCAACAAAACAGCTGTTACCAATATATTTATTTCACATTTTTAAAAAAATTATATAAAAAAGAAAGAACTAAAATCTATCTTTTGCAAACGTATTGCATAAAAAAACACACACAAAACAGTATATGTACTGCACACCCTTTCATGTACGAAAACTGTTGCATGTCAACCAACTAATAAGGCATACCTGACAACAAATGTAAATTTCAATAACACATTTTTAACATTGAGTTATCACCATAAGCATTAAATTATTCTTAAAAATTTACCAAAATGTTTTACTAATAAAGTGACAATTTTGAGAAATTCTTTGGCTGACCCGAAAGTGTCGTGTGTGAACTAGGTCAAATTGTCTGCTAGTTTGGCATAAACAACTTTGACAAATCAATGATATTTATCAATCCTGTTCAGTGGTAATTAACCTACTCATTTATGTGCAATATATACCTGTTCTACTAAAATGATGGCTACAATCGAGATTACGACATCCGTTCTTGAAATAAAAAAACGTTCCAAATCGAAGTAAAACTAGCCAAGCTAATGGTAAATATAACTAAATGTGACCCGGAATTATCGATGAGAAACAACTAGTATTTCAATAGTGACTTGCATGTAGCTGTAATTCCTTAAATTTACAACTGTTATCTCTCTATGTACACAGATTGCCCGTTTTAACTATGGGATGAAAAACAAAAATCCGATTGACAATGTGAGATTTTACAGCAAGCACAAACCAAATGTGGCCTTCTCCATCAGAAAAGATGAGGTAAGTTTTCAACACAGTATTGGTTCATCAGTTAGACTGGGTTGCATGGCTGTCATGATTCTATTTTTTAACACTTTCCTATATCGAGATACATGTTGACACATCTGTAGAAGATATCTTTTGACACCGTTGCTGCTAAAGGAGAATGTGTTCATAATAAGCAATTCGTTTTTCTTTTTTTGTGTTGTTATATTTTTCATTTAACCAAGGCCTCGTCAGAGGCAATTGCTATAGCATGCGAATGCCGAAGACAGTCATCGAAATCTAGACCGAAATCAGTCCCTTTTATTAACGTTGTATCACAATATCGGGAATGAATTGTTTTAAATGACTCTTTCTATGGTAGATCTACATCACTGAACACGATTTCGGGTTTAAACAGATGGCTTGGTATTGTATATACTGTTATGAAAATAATTGCAGCTGTAGAATATTTTTTTTGAATTAAACTAGTTCCAGTTGACCCATCCCTGCAGTGCCGTACCACCAGTAAGTCCGTCCCTAGGAAACACATTCGGTAACTTGTTGGGATATCAACTGGAACATATATTTGATTTGCGCAATAGAAAGAACTCCACAAAAAAGTGCCGTTAAAATGAAATATATTTTTCACGCTGTCAACAAACGATTTCCTGCAAATACATGAACCGATGTTGTTGAGCTATTTTAGTAGCAAATCATATTTATGGAATATATTTGATCATATAAAAGATACTCACTAGGCTGTAGCAGACGTTAGCATGTGCGCCTGTCACACGGGACACCGTGGTTCGATAAACGGTCAGGGCATGCTTTTTCCCCCTTTTTTTACAAATATGTTTATAATTTTATTTTTATTTTTGTCAAATAAATTCATTATATCAGTGATGAAAGCGTAATTGTAAAACCTCTGCAACCGACTCCTTCAATATGCTGGGACTTAAAATAAAGTCAAAAGCAATGCATTTGACTTTTCACCTGTGCTTTGTGATAAGTTAGAAGTTGATTAGTTCGTTTGTATGATATTTAGGTTTAAATATATCGCATCGAAACATGTAGATAACACGGGATTTGATTTCTGCTTATATATTAGAATTTGGCTCGCAACTTATATATCATTGTTAGTTAAATATCTGCATGTGATTTTGATATGACATGTATATGCGATCATTGCATAATATCACGTAACGGCTAGTATCCGTTGTAGACAAGCAAGTGTGCTTAATAGGGACTACCCAAATATCAAATGCACAACGTTAAGTGAAGTCATTCGTGTCGAATTTTAGTATATCGATACATCTCAATACTTTGTATACAATATTTTTGCGTTCATCTCCTATATCATTCAAAATATGGACTTAACAAAGTGCTATTTCAGACCATTCTTGTTGGACATATGGGGTCGGTAAATTCATGTGAGATGCAAGCACTTTCAGTGCTTTGATTAGAAGTTGTAATTAATTTTACCAAGATGTTTTCAAAGGTCGTCTGCTTACGATATGTTATATGCGAGAAAGGGTTAAGCTTATACGATCAATAAAATGTCAAAGTGAGCTTTATGACTATCCCCGACTGTTTCATATATTTATTTATACTTTGCGCTCATTTTTGCATGCTAATATCACAATAAAGCTGTCTTTGTCAAACTTAACCTACAAGTGGTGCTGGTAGTTTACCTTTGATGTAACTGCTTTGAAAGCAAGATACAACAATTAAACAAATTTAGATATATATGCAGTATATATGCAATGTCCATTGACTGATTGAAATACATTTGTTACGGTCAAATTTCCTATATTTTTCACGTTTTTGTCTTCAGAATTAAACTATTAATAAATCATAAAACATGTATAAAGAAATTTGGATATTACTGCGTGAATGTTCAAATGGCTTGTGTACATTGATACAGTACAGGCATATCTTATACCAGTCAGACAAATTCATATTTTATTGTTGTGTCTGTTTGTGTACTAGTTTAAGCTTTGGGAGCTTGAGGCAAGGGTTTGCTCTCAAGTCGTATTATACCAAAGACTTTAACAATGATAGGAATATCTTCTCTACTTGAATCTCATGGCTGTAGGAATAGAAATTTGATTGATACATCACTGAATGGATCAATAAAACCAGTAGTACTGGTACATTACTTAGCTTATGCGATGATATAATTGAAATACTATGGCTGGCTTAAAACAACATTCAATCAAACAGCTCTTATTTTGTAGTTCTTTTTTCTTTATTTTATTTTAGGTTTCCCAGATGCTCCCTGAAATATTTTCAGAGCAACAGTTAATAATTTACTGCAAAAAGGGGGATGAACAATCTCTAGAGATGGTGAAGAAAGCTTTCATTGCTTGGTGCGAGGAGAAAAACTACCCTCTTCCTAAGTAATCACACATACTTTTTTTGCGTGTATTGGGACATCTGCGTTGAGTAAATAAGGTCTCCACGTCAAGAGCATGATACCAGAGTTGTATCTGACCGTGTTATACTACATACTTTAAAATGGTTATACAGTATTATTCGA